>MNCI01007542.1:440575-464868 GCA_015680685.1 Gnetum montanum
TATCTCCCATACCTGCCAGTCTTGCTCTTCCATGTTGACAGGGCAATGCTTGAGTAGCCATGGACGAACGCTGTTCGTGCTTTGCCAATTTGGTGTTTCGCATTCTTTGTCGACGTCTTTCGGGTAAGCCCTCCAACCGTCAACAAAGAGGGGCCATTGAAACACCGTGAAAAATTACGGGTCGACCTCGGCAAAGATTCGCAATTCAAGCGAGAGCGCGCCCCAGCTTCGTCCCAGGACGAGTTTACGTTCTATTACGCACGGCAGCATGATGAGTGTAATAAGCTCCAAAATAGTCAAAGGCAGAGTCTAAAGAAGCGCAACAGTTTGACGCTTTTCATCCCGACGCATGAATAACTTGTTTTTACGCTCGATACGCGGCGGTGCGTACCATTGCGTATGTATCATTCAAGTTGCACATCGCCTTACGCTTCATTACGCACAGCTGCGTAGTGAGCGTAAGGCATACATCGTTTTTCGCTTCACTACGCACAGCTGCGTAGTGAGCGTAAGGCATACAATGTTTACGCTTCATTACGCACAACTGCGTAGTGAGCGTAACTTATACATTGCTTACGCTTCATCACGCGCAGCTGCGTGGTGAGCGTAAAGTTGTACATTGTTTACGCTTTGACACGCACAACTGCGTAGTGAGCGTAAAACAACTCTGAGCGTATTGTTTTTACATCAGATTACGCTCATACACGCAACGCAATGCGAATGAGTGTAATACAGCCTGAAAGCAGCTAAAGCACGCTCAGCATATGCCTACTCTTCGCATGCACAACACGCAAACAAGCGTGTTGTACGTAGTCACAGCCTGACTTAAAAGGATCATGCCAGCAGGGCCCGCAATAACTGGGACCCACATCATCAGGGTTGCGCCTTTTCCACGAAGCATCGCAGCCTATAAATACCTCGGTTGACAAAGATACAAGAGGTTTTTTTTTTTGGCAAATCAGAGAAACCAAAAGCATATTTCTGAGCACCAGAGCACTTAGCACTTTGGAGCATAGATACAGAGAACAGCGCCTTGGCAAATCATGGACCTCATCACCTTACAGCCGAAGCAGAGTACAGTTCGATTTGAGCACCGGTGACAGGAGTAATCTTTCTGCTGAAAAAACTCTATCAATCAGAAATAGTTGATCGGTAGACGTCAAAGCTTGGCCTGCCTTGCATCTCAGCTTAGCCCATGAGGTAGATCGGACTTCTATTTAGACCATTTTGCTTGTTGTTTTGTGCTTGCTTCACATCCTGTAATCGGGGATTCCCTAGTGTAATTTCTTATACGAAATATACATTTGTAAGTCAAAGCCCAGATCTTGAAGTTACGTGTTTCTCTTTTGCCAGCCTCCTTTCATCGTGTTTAGCATTATTGCAATCCGACCACATCGTTTGCCCCTTGCTTTACGGTCCCTCGAATCAGATCGCTTTCTTTTACGCACTTTGCATTGTTTTACTGACCCGTTTTACTGACCCGTAAGTCCCTGTCTGATCGACAAGACCGTTCAGGGCGCCGCGGATTCGTTTTTCCAGCATAGCCCTCGCGCGGATCCGTGGCTAAAACTGTGTACGCCGGAATATCGGTCGGTATTTCCAGCTGCCGATGTTTTCTGTCGTTACAGTCCAAATGACTAAAGCATCTTTCTTTTTAAGCTCAACAAATGGCTTTGCAATCTTAGAGAAATTCTCTATGAACCACCAATAGTAGCCAATGTGTCTAAAGAATAATCAGACATCTTTGACTATCTCTAGTTGACGTGTGATTCCTTGGATGACACTTATCTTTTTCGGGTCTACCTCAATTCCTACATGAGTAATTTTGTGCCCCAGTACTATGCCTTCTATGACCATTAAATGGCTTTTCTACCAATTGAGCCTAAGATTTGTTTCAACACATCTTTTTAGTACTTGCTCAAGGTGGTCTAGGGCTTGCTGAAATGTAGCCCCATAGGTAGAGAAGTCACTCATGAAGGCTTCTACCCTGCTACTAATTTGCTATTGAAAAATACTAAGGACCATGCATTGAAATGTTGCAAGGGCATTACACAGACCAAATGGCATCTTACAATATGAAAAGTTTTTCTAGGGACTCATGAATATTATCTTGGCCTAATCCTTTGGCACAATCTAGATTTATAGCCACTATAATGATCTAAGAAGCTATAATAGCAATGCCTGGAGATAATTTCCAACACTTGGTGAACAAATGACAATGGAAAATGATCTTTAAATGTTGCCATGTTTAATAGTCTAAAGTTGATGCAAACCCGCCACGTACCACCTTTCTTTGGCACAATTACAAGTGGGCTAACCCACTCACTATCCATGATGGAATGATGAACCCTACCTTGAGGAGTTGTTTTATTTCCTCTTTGATGATCTACTTTAACTTGGGATTCAGCTGCCTTTGCAGTTGCCTTCTTAACTTCATGGCCAGGTCGATGTAAATGCGATGTTCGCATATCCTTGGATTGATTCTAGTTAGCTTAGGATATGACCAAGCAAAGGCTGTTGGCCCATTGTTTGCCATGTTCAATAGCTTGTCTTTTTGTTTAGGAGCAAGATTTACATTGATTATGACTGGCTTGCCATTGTTTGAAAATGCATAATCCATGCCAGCTGGTAGAGTTTTTAACTCTAGAGGCTCTTGCTTGAAACTACTAGGGATTTCTAGCTCTTTCCAAAAGGTATCATCATTTTCATCATCAAAGAGTTGGTCATGAACTTACTCAAGCTCATCCATGCCTTTGACATAGGCACATGTTAGGTTTTTGAATGGGTTGCATGCATAACGTGCTACTATAAGAGTCAGCTATCAAGCATTGGATGGCCTCCTATTTTGTCATTGTTGTGTATAGGCATCTTTGTATATCTATTTCATGTGCACACTGATTGCATTCTTTGATGAATTTACTATTAATGGACTGTATTTTCTACATGTAATTTCACCCATTATCATTGTATGTGATGCATGGAGCTCAATTCTTCTCAAGCCATCCAAATTCATTTTCCTTGGAGATTTCCAAGGAGAGGTCCCTAATGCCCATTTGTGCATCAAAAATGCTTAACCATGCATGTCCCATAATGATGGGGAAGTTGCCTTTGCGGTCTTCTACCTTAATCACAAGAAAATCGGTAGGATAAAAACACCTACAAACTATGGTCATGATGTCCTCCACTAATCCTAAAGGGATAGTGATTGATTGGTTAGCCAATTTCAAATGGATTAGGTTCTAGGCCTTATACATGTCATAGGAGATGAGATTGACACTGAAACTAGAATTAAGAAGAGACTTGCATGGCTCATATCCTATGATCTGCAAGTAAATAAGAGGACTTCCTAGGTCAGCTCATTTTGTGGGAAGGTTACCACCCCTAATCTAATCGGAAATAGCATGAGTTAGCATCATAGTATGGATCTAACACAGTGTTTAGTTTGAAGGGTGAATGTGTTTGATGTAGAGGATGAGGGTGTTGGAGATATAGGGCAACCAACTACATTAGGTTGTGAGGGTTTGGGAGGACTGTTGGGTTGGAAAAATGGTCGTTTCCTCAATTGATTATCCAAACCATTCAGCTAGAAGGCTAGTTGTAAATTTACAGCCCTTGTAGCATTTCGTTGCTATGATTGTGGGGGAATTTCATCCTACATGGATAGAGTAGGAGGTAACTAGATTGAAGGTCGAGGAATGTGTGCAGATGAATGCAAAGGGTGGTATAAATATGGGTGCTCCCCTCGAATAGATGGTGAATGAGTTTGATGGTACTCTAGAGGGTAATAGTGATGCTGAAATGAGGTGTGGCTAGCTAAACTTCATGGAGAAATGGGTTGCTAAACATAGTACCCATATGGATCTAGTTGCTTGTAAGGGTACTTCTATCTTAGCGATGTTATTTCCCACAATTGTGATTGGTTCCACTACTAGTATTGCTCATATGGTTGTGGCGGAGCTCCACTTGGATAGTAAGCTTAATGTTGTTGGTGAAACTACCTTGGATTGCCTTGAGGATAAGGCAATCATCTAGGTGCTTGTCTCCTTGCTGGTTAAGGATTTGATGCGTACGCCCCAAACTTTTGTAAATGTGACACCAAAGGAAAACATCCCTTTGAATGTTTATATTAACAAATGTCACACCCAACATCATCATTAGAGTCTATCTCCACAACTTCTTCTACTGCTGCAACTTTGCCCTTATGTCTTTGGTAGGCATGTTTAGCTTCTTTCTACCCCCTACAGTTGTGATTACTATTCTACTCTTTTGATTCTTTATCAATCTTCATAGTGGTTTGGAATTTTTCATCCAAAAAGTTCCATAATTTATCAACCTTTGCCAAAATATCAAAAATAGTTTTTTGGATGGGCAAGGTTTTCCTATTCACCACCTCGTCGAGTGGTGACTCCTCCTTGTCACAAAATTAGACCTCCCTTTTCTTGATAGAAGGATTCCTATTATATTCTTCTGCACTTTCCCTTTTTTGCAACTCACCTTCTTCTTTTACTACTTGATCTATTAGCCTTTGTATCTGATGAGCTCTTAGTTTGGATAATCTCCCTTGGGCATAAACCCTAAGAGTTCTTTTAGTTTCTACTCTAAGCCCATCAATGATGTGGCAAAGTTGTTCCCTCTAAGAATAATCATGGCTAGGGCATCAATGTATGAGAGAGTAATATCTACCCATGGTAGCATCCAAAGGTTCGTGTGTTCTGTGTTTTCAGCCTTAGATTTGCCTTGTCAAATTGGACACTCTACAGTACATATGGTATTTGTCATTGAAGAGCTTAAGCATTGTACTCCATCGGTGGATAGATTTTGGCTCCAAGGACCAGTATTAGCTTTTTGCCTCTTTAATGAGTGTCTTGGGGAATAACTTCAATTTCTACTAGTCATTCTCTATGTTTTGTAAGGTGCAAGCATTGTGAATGACTTGTAGATGGTTTTACAAATTAGAATTATATCCCCCCTTAAATCTTGGAATATTTTTCATGTCTAAATGCTTGATCCAACTGTCTTTCACGTGCCTAGTTGGGATCTTGACTACCTTTACAATGTTAAGCATGCTTCAAGTTACTAGTAAAGGCTCATCATTTACATTATTTTGTTGTTGCCAATGGTGTCCTCTATTACCCCCTCAATTATTGTGGGCATGGTGGCTAGTATTATTGTTCTGCTACCCACCTCCATCATGATTATTTCTTTTGCAACATTTTTCAGAATCAAAAGAAGAGGAAGAAGAAGATGTAGATGAAGAGGGTGAAGAGGGAGGAGGACTACCACCACAATGATATCTACCAACTGCCCTTTGGTTGTCATGGCCATGTTCATTAGGTTTCTTGTCATCTTAACACTTGTCCAAGCCCCTACCTTGACTACTATCTTTTTCTAAACCTGGTTTGTTGATAGTGGAATGTAAATTCAGGTTTACACCCCCATCACTAGTATCAAGGGATGGAGAATTTTAATGTTCAGGACCTTTAAAGAAAGGGCCTTCATTATTGTCTTAGTTCAGTAAGAATAAGGGATTGGTGAACCATTTCCCCTTAACAAACTCATGTTGCTTCTCTAGATGTGAATCTCTTCAACGTTGTGTTTTAGTGGAATGGTAGTCCTGGTAGTCATAATCATGCATAACATACTCTTCTTGAAGATCATGGATGCCCAACTTCACAAGAGTTTGAAGCAACATCATGGGCATAGATCGATTGGGAGGCATTATAATGTTGCCTTCCATATCACACCATTATAGTTGTTCATCCTAGTGCAGGATGAAGGTGAAATCAAGCACATACTCATTTGGATGAGTATATACCACATTGCACTATTGTGGAACCAATGGTTTGACATCTTCATGTCTATGAGAAGAAGACATTTTGCAAATGAATAAAATATTAGTGTGCTTTTGTAATTATATAATTTGAGAATGATGTTGACCTTGGGATTCATCTAATGATATTAATAATGTTCACTAATCCTAGATAGCGCATGTTTCAACAAAAAGAGTCCTTGGCAATGGTGCCAACCATATAAATCACAAAGCGTTCATGCACAATCCAGTTGAATTTTGTGAACTCTAGAGTTTCTAATGCACTAGTTCTCTAGGAAGTAAACTTTATTTGGAGGACAGTCATTATCTTCCCAACTACACTTGTGAAGCTCAAGGGTATGGTTTAAGTGTAATTAAGGCAGATGATTTTTGTCATTTTATATTTTATGGTTTTGGCGCTTGAAATAAATAATATAGAGAATAAAGTAAATTTAATATCTACTTTAATCTAATGAGCTAACTACTATTCAACTAATCCTAACATAAATATTTAGTCCCACCTATTGTACACATCTTGAACATGTATAACGTTGTTAGGTTACCAAGTGTTACGCACTACTGGGATTACCAAATGTCATACAGATGCTCAAAGTGATCGTACTTATGTGTTTACTTCATTGCTATTTATCTTATCTCCCTTAATTACTGAAAAACATTGAACAAATAGATAAAAACATTAAATGCATGAATGAAACATTTAAACTATCCATAACTCTACAAGGTTTATCAAGAAGTTTCCCTTTATTACTGCACACACTATCATGCTTAGGTATAACAATGCTCAAATAAAGATCCGTACACTCAATGACTCCTATTGTAGGCACTTGGGAAAATATTCTAACTTTCAAATGGAAAAATTATAAGAGCTTTGCTACAACTATGACTGAATGATGCCTAAACACAATGGGTTGGCATGTATTTATAGGCAAGAATAAACCCTACATTGACAAGGCCTAGTCAACGACACTTAGTTGACGTAGCCAATCCATGACTCATCAACCATCCATGCCTATTGTGCAATGTGTGATGAAGTGAGTAAATTCCATGGACATGGCAACTATGAAAACATCTTGTTGACTTTGACATGCCATGTCTCAAATTACCTCCTCTCCTCTTCAAATGCTCTGGCCTTGGCTTGTAACTCCTGATAGTCAGACAATCTTTAGGCTAGGTTCACTACAACATATTTTTGCCCATGGTAGCTAGCCTTAACTATTATTAGTTCAGAGTTTTCCACCTAAAGTTTCTGCAAAGCATCTTTTCGATCTACAAACTCTTTTTCATACAATGCATACGTGGCTGGTACTTGTTGTTTGAGCTCATTTTGGGACCTGCCTATTATCAACATCGCCAAGTTAGCATAGTGAAGGTTAGCTAACCCCATGTATTCTTTTAGATCTTCTATCTTTAGGTCTTTTTTGTTTATTTCCACCTAGTGGACATGAGCATAACTATCTAAGATGGGTTGCTAGTCTAGATTTTGTGCTGATATGAAATTAATCTAGGCTTCTTCCATCCAGATTTCCTTCTCATTAATTTGTTTATACATGCCCACTTGATCATAGAAGTGTTCCTTGAGCCTTTTGTACTTCTTAGCTTCATTCTACCATGTGCTAATTTCAATGGTTGATTTTTGTCTAATTGTGTGTACCTCCTCCATTGAGAGGGTTCTATTTTCTCTTACTCAGCAACTCATATCCTAGCTAACTCTCATAAGTTATTCTATCAATTGATGGATGCCTCCTCAAGAATGTTTTTTTGCTTTTCTACAATAGTCAACCTGGTGTTATCTAGAATAAGTTGTTTATTTTCTTCTTCTATTTTAGTGAGTGCCATAACATGTGCATACATCTATGCTTTTGCTACTGAGGCATTCCACACTACTTTCTCCTTCTCATTTTCTATCTGCTTATTTTTCTTTATCAAGTGATTAATTTGTTTTATTTTGAATTGCTCTAGTTGGTCAAGTGCAACATATTGAGTAGGACCTCTACATTCAATCCTCAAGGTTATGAGCTTCTCCTATAGTCTAAAAATTTCATTCTCTACATGCTCTGCCCTAATTTCTGCCATGATCAACTTGTCCTTGGTTGTCATTAACTCCAACTATACTATAATGACATCACTTGGGATGTCAAAAAGAGTTGTCATTACTTACTCAGTCTACAGTAGTCAATCTAGCACATCCTCATGATCAGCAAGAGTCATTAAGGTACCGGCTAGCATTTGAGCATCCCTTGCTCAAGTTAGATTAGCTTGCGACACAATAGGTACGTTAAAGGATTTCCTGATGTGATCTATGCTCACTTCCATTGCTCCTACTGCATCCTGGTGCTGCATAACTGCAACTATGACTTCTTCTCATGTTTGAAACACCACTTGGAATGATGCAGCATTCCTAGAGATCTATTGTGACCATTGGGCCTCTTCTCATGACTGCAATTATATCTATCCACTTACAAGATCTGTAGAAACTATGGACTGAACAACACTATTAATAACTCTTTAAAGGTTGGCTTCTTCATGCAGTCCCCAATTAATAATCTCTGCGATTTGTTATAGATGACTCATCGATGTCCTATAATCCTATGGTAGCGGTGGTGGAACTTGTTGCTGCTATTGTTCTTACTATTGTTGCTGCTATTGCTCTTGCTACTAACCACTGGGTCCCACTTACTATTGTTGTACAGCAGTCTATGTGGTTTCCATCTAATCTATTTGTTTTTCCACTTGCTACTAACCAACATCTATTTGTTTTTCCATGTAATCTTTCTTTGTTGGTATTGGCTTGAGAATTTCAGCATATGAGGTGTTCTAAGCCTTCCTGAGGATGTCATTGGTGTACCCCCAAGATTCCAACACATATGCATAGCTTCTTGATTAGGTAAGAAAATGGAAGTGTCAACTTCCCTACCTTCTTTTCTTTGAACTACCTTTGGATCTACGTGAAATAAAGTTGTGCGAGGTTTGCATCATACTTTCCCATCAGGATCATACTTTCTTTGGTAGCATATGTGGATAGCCTATTTAATATTTTTATGGGAAACAAATGATATGTACCAATTTTGAAATAGATTCTCTCTTCCAAAGTTATCTCATTATTCTTTTTGTCTTCTTTGCAATATGTCCTTTTTAACTACAGTTTTCTTGTTTTTGTGTCTGATCTTGTGGACAGATGTGCTACTTTTGCCCCTTCATTGGGCACATTTAGGACTTTAGGTATCACCTTAATTAACCATGAAATGGAGACTCCATCAGTGTTGATCGTTGCATCTTCTTCTTTGTTGGAAAGTCTACCCTAAGTACCATTCACCATTGTTTGAGAGTATGGGCCATAGTGGTGAAGCTTGGAGTTGCATCCTTACTACTTCTGGAACAAATTTCACAAATGGACCAAACTTCATCTTCATAATTACTGTGGTTAGGAGCATCTTCTCTTGGATGATCTAGAGGCATTATTGTGATAGTGTGAGGTGTCGTCCTTGTGCTTATGGTTTCTTTACCTCCCCCTATGCTAAATGTCTAGTAGCAGGAGTTTCCTGATGGATGCTAAAAGATTGAGCCTCCTACTCTACATGTTCTACTCATGGTCCTTGTTCTCTATTTCAGCCTCTCTTTTGGCCTCATGGTCTTCTGCATGCAGGCTATGAGGGTCCTCTTATTGCTCCTCTCTTTAGGACCATCTGCAAACATTAATGATTTAGAAATGATTAAAATGTTTTCTTTGTTCTTTAATAGCTTCCTTACTTTCTCATACATTTAATTAGATCAAGTTTTGAATTTATTATGATTGTAGAGTCAGAAGAATTTTCAAAATTAACCCTAGAGGTGATAATTTCCTTATAACCCTTCACAACTGTGAATCACAATTTGCTAGGCCCCAATATTGGGTACGTGATATTGGGTACATGATATCGAATACCTGATAGCTTAGCCTAGATATGATATCATATACACGATATTATGATTCTTGTGTTAGCCTATAAATATAGCACTTAGGTGCATGGGGAGGGGTCTTTTTTTCTGGTAAGTCTTTAGGTTGTGTCTTTTTGTCAATTTTTAGTTAGCTTTTAGTTCTTTTCCAAGTGCGTCCATGTAGTGTGATGCGTGTAATTGTACGGAGCCTTTGTTCAAGTGTGCTATACTTGGACACACACACAATCAACAATAAAGATCGAGATTACTCCATCATTGCAGCATTCACTTAGTTTTTAATTTTTTAATTATTAATTATTATTTATTATTTTCTTCGGTAATATTTCTTTTATCATCATTTACTATTCTTGTTGTTAACGTGGAATGAGTACATCTTAATCACAAACATTTAAGTATAACTATGTGGTAACCTAGAAGCATATTAAGTAGTGCTTTGAGTGATGTGCGCTTGGTAATCCCAAAAGTAGTACATGAAGTCCAAGATGTGCATAGATGATTAAGGACAGATGCTCATCACACTTAGGCTAGCTTAGATTTTATTTCCTATTGCTTATTAGTTTAATCAAGTTATTTCTCATTGTCTCTAGGAGCAGCATAGTATTAGAAACCACATCATACATCTCACTCTAGACTAAACCATACGTGACATAGTAGATACTAGTCTAGGTGGAAAGATAGTAAACTATGATCAACGTATAACTATCTAGGTGCCACAACAAGTTTGTCCGTGGAGTTCAATCGGATCGTGCGTACACGCTCATATTCATATGGTTGAGCGTAGAGGTATCTTGCTGCTCATCATTGGCACCATTGCCAGGGATGGTGCTAGTTATCTAGATTAGTTATATCATACAAGATCACTATAACAAAGTATTAATGATATATCTTTTAGACAAAGAAATTAAATTCAATTAAGTCACACACAATTCACAATAATGTATCTTTCGCAAGATAGTGATAGCACAACATCTAGTGAGGCAATTCATCAGAGAACTAATGAAGAAGTTTGGAGTACTCAATCTTATGCAAGAGTTTCATATGTTCATAGACACCCCAATGATACTCTAGCACTTTTTTCATCCAACTCAGATACCTCTAGTGAAGATGGAACATCCCCTAGAACGAGGGGGCCTGTAAGGCTTAGGACCTTCTCAATGGGTAGCAAGAGTACATTAGGGGATGATTGAGAGACTTACAAAAGTCATGACAAGTTTTTCAATTCACACTCTTTCTCTGCTCTTTCAACGTTGGGTTGTGACATGAATGACTATTCCTCAAGGGGTCAACATAGAAATAAAAATTGAATCCATGAGCAAAATCAGGAATGCCAACATGAACATAGACAACATTTTCCCAACTCACAAACTTATAACCTATTTAGTGACAATGAACCCCTGCTAACCACTAAGAGCCTAATGCATATAATAGAGGCTGTTCAAATATCTCGTAGGCACTATAAGAAAAGTCATCTACCTGGGCTTGATTTAAACAACTTTCCCAAGTTTTTAGAAGGCTATGATTTAGATCTGCAACAACATTTACAAGCCTTCTACAATGCATGTGCATGGAACAATATTGATAATAGGTGGCAAAGGCTTAAGCTCTTTCCTATGACACTCATGGGCTAAGCAAAAGTATGGTATAGGTCTTTAAAATCGAAATCAATTCATCGTTGGCCCACAATGGTAGAACTATTTAACAAAAGATATCAAACCTATGCAAGAGTGTCAGCATTGAGGAGACAAATCCAAGACTGGAAACAAGGGCAACATGAACCCTTGGACATGGCCTTAGAAAGATATTACTCCTTGTTAAACAAATGTCTAGGCAATAGGTTCTCTGAGGAAAGGCTAATGTATCACATCATGGATGGGCTCTGTAATGAAATAAGGGAGACCTTAGGGATGTATGCCCCAGGTCAACTATATGAACTATGAACCCACCAATTCCAATAGCTTATTAAATGAGTAGCAAAAGAAGAAGAAGAAATAGCCAAATGGGAGAATGTTGAAATATCTCAACCATACCAAACTCTTGAAGTAACAAAGGTCCATAATCATAAAGAGGAGAAATCAACTCACCTTGAGGAGGTGGAATTATTTCTACCTTTGCCAATACTAAACTCACTAGATGAAATTGAGGCAAAGATCAACAAGATGATGGAATGGGTACATGAAAAATGTGGAGAATATGCAAACATTATTAGAGGTAGAACCATGCAAGATAACTCTGACAACCAGAACAAACAAAGGATGCCAAGCTTAGAAATAGGATAGAACACTATTCAGTAATCGGAAAGAAGGGTTGAAGAAAATAAGGATAGGAGCTTAACTGCAAATCATAAGTATCAATGTGATGTTTGTCTATACGATCACCCCAAAGGCCAATGCTTAGTATTGTCACATATACATGAGCATTGGGGAGGAATGCTACATCTAGATTTCATATAGAAGTACCGTGTCCAACCATAGTGGCAAAACCCCCAGTCATGGGGGGGGGAAGGGAGGGAAGTTGGGGCCATCACCAAACGGAGCACACCCTTCTTATCACCCAAAACCAAGTGCTTATTATGTTCAACACCCTGTTTCTCTAACTGGATCAACATCTTCTGCTTCACCTCATCATTATCATTCTCCCAAATATCATCAACCCATGTCCTGTCTTACGGGATCACCACCTCATGTTCTTTACACTCCTCCTTACTCTCAATATTCTCATCCTCCACCTCCTTCTACATCACCACCAATTGTATCGAAAGGTTTAACACCACAGCACCAACCAACAAACATCACTTGTGCTACTACTGTCAATAGCAATGGGAGTCCTCCACAATGTAAAAAGCATTCTTTCTTTAGGCATGGCCGTAGAAAGAGACAACACGGTTCTGAACCCACTACATCCTCCAACTTAGCACAAGCCCAACATTGTGATGCACCTTCCTCTTTGAACTCAATGCCTCTTGTTACCTTATTTAGGCCACCAATCAATACTCCAACCACCATGCAGCCCAGTGAATATGACAACGTGAGGAGGAATATTGATCCTTGCATACCGTTTCATGGTCACGGGTGTCATAAAGGATCAGCTCCTTATCACATGACCACATCTTATAATCTACCCCACTATGTCTACTTTAATCAAGTGTGTGAATCCCAATTTGGGTACATTCCTACCACTACACTAAAAGACACCTAGTGGTTTGTATATGACCGAACCCCAATATTTTCAACATGCATGGATCCAAACTTTCCATTTATTAATTCTTGCCATGATCTAAGGTTTAGTTATGGGGAATAACCCTCATTCTAATAAGTGGAATTAGTAAATATTTTTCCTTTTCTTTAGTTTTACGATTTTTTGTTTTCTAATTCTTATTCTTTAATTTTTCATCTTTCAATTTGTTGTTTTATCTTTTTGAGGGTGATCTCATCCATGAATAAAATACTTATGTGACCTGTCAGTTGAGGTGTTATTCTATGTTATTGAGTCATAAGGGACTAATTATTTGGACAGTGAACCCACAACATCCATGCACACATTCTATTAATAAGAGGTTCTACTTTGGGTACAATGATATTCTTATTTTCATTAAATCTTAAAGTAACTTTCTACTCATTATGCCCAAAGCGAAGAGTGATGAACTAAGAGGGAATGGTAAGGGCGTGACATTAAGGGGACTTTTGGATTCTCTTTAGTAACATTTGTATGTTCTATCATGCAGCTTAGTTGTACTAAGATCCTTGTAGATCTAATGAAAAATGGGAGTAATAGTTGTGATAAGATAGTCAATAAAGGAACTCAATGTTGTTCTGGGGGGTCGCACTGGAAAGACATGCATCCATGCCTGAAGGTTGGCGGCTTCTCCGGATCACTTTTGAAAAAGACAAAGTGCCAAAGCAGCCAAAAGAAGATAAAGAAGAAAAATAGAAAAGAAAAGATCAAGAAACACATGCCATAGAAAAATTTGAATCACTCCTCCCTTAGACAAAATGCCAAGTAATCGTAGGCCTTGCTATCATGATGCTCCTATGGTTGTCTATCATTGGATGAAATAATGTGATGTCACTGACCAGAGGTATGGACTTGGTCTAGATCTTGGAGTAAAAGGCTAATGATACCTTAATGATACACAATGCTTAGGATTCATTGTTCCCAGGGTAAGTTACCTCATGTCCCGATCTCTACAATCCCTTCTGTAATTCATCTCATCTCACAGTCCAAGTACTTCTAACTTGTATCTTGTGTGGCATAGAATTCATACCTCATAATGGTGATGCTTAACATGTGTGTGTTTTTTTTTTGCATAGGTGTAGATTGCATTTAACCCTTCTAGTGCCTATGGACATTTTAAGGTGTGGTTACGCAAGGGCATTATAGGTTGGAACTTACTTTGGGAAAGACCCACTTACATGACTTTTGTAATTTGTACTTGTTGCACACCACCACATCATTTTATACCCTCCAAGTACTCCATTGCCAAATCTATTCTTTCCTTTGTCATCATTTTATTGAATGTTTCTCATAACCATTATGTGTTCTTTTATGTGTCACCTAAACAAATCAGGTCCAACATTAAACTTTTAGGGCAACTCCTTGAAAAAAATCTCAAACTCTAGAATCACACTAAGCAATGAATTAAACATTTATTAAAGATAATGAGTAAGGTATAAGATAATTAAACCTTATTAAATGACCTTACTAACAATTGATCCTGGTGTGATTACAGATGGCCCCTAAAATAGGATAGTAGGGAGGACCTTCCGAAGGTGCAACTAAATGACCAAGAGGAGGCAGAGGCCAAGGACCTCATGTAGAACATGTAGAGCAGGAGGCACAATCATTCAGCATCCATCAGGAAACTCTTTTCATTGCATAATTTGGCCAAGAAAAAGGTGGAGAGGTCAGGTCCAAAGCCTATGAGAAGAGGAATGACAGCTATTTGTGGCATGGTATGTTAAGGCCAATCAAGTGTTCTTGTAGCTGTCGTATCTATGGAAAGTGTCGACTCCATCAAACATTGGAACATCAGCATGGATGGCTCATGATCCTCGAATAGAAGAGGAGAAACTTCAGGTGCTTCTTTAAAGGTATCAATTTCAGAAGCCTGGAGTGCAGGCCACAGGAAAGGCACCCATGGAGAAGCCACCACCATCAGGAACCACATGAGTCCCACAAGTTTTGTATTTTGTATCTATGTCCAAATTTTGTTTAATCCCACACTGCGGCATGAAACATTCCATGGTCATTCAATAATCCCATACCTATCCATTGTTTGTAATCAAATGAACTTGTTCCTCACTTTGTTTGACTCGAGGATGAGTTTTTATTCAATCGTGAGGGTATGATGAATCATGATTTGCCAAGCCCCGATATTGGGTACGTGATATTGAGTACGTGATATCAGGTACTTGATATCTTAGCTTGGATATGATATTGTATATACAATATCATGATTCCTGTGTTAGTTTATAAATATAGCACTCGGGTGCATGGGGAGGGGTCTTTTTTTCCGTTAAGTCTTTAGGTTGAGTCTTTTTGTCAATTTTTAGTTAGCTTTCAATTCTTTTCCAAGTGCATGCTTACAATGTGATGCTTGTAATTGTACAGAGCCTTTGTTCAAGTGTGTTGTACTTGGACACACACACAATCGGCAATAAAGATCGAGATTACTCCATCATTGCAACATTCACTTAGTTTTTAATTGTTTAATTGTTAATTATTATTGATTGTTTTCTTAGTTAATATTTCTTTTATCATTATTTACTATTCCTATTGTTAACATGAAATTAGTACATCTTAATCATGAACATTTAAGTGTAACTACGTGGTAACCCAATAGCATATCAAGTAGTGCTTCGAATGATGTGCACTTGGTAATCCTAGAAGTAGTACACAAAGTCCAAGATGTGTATAGATGATTAAGGATGGATGCTCATCGCACTTAGGCTAGCTTAGATTTTATTTTCTATTGCTTATTAGTTTAATCAAGTTATTTTTCATTGTCTCTAGGAGTAGCATAGTATTAAAAACCACATCATACACCTCACTCTAGACTAAACCATACATGACAAAGCAAATACGAGTCCAGGTGGAAAGATAGTGAACTGCTATCAACGTATAACTATCTTGGTGCCACAACTAGTTTATCTACGAAGTTTGACTAGATCACGCGTACACACTCATATTTGTATGGTTGAGCATAAGGGTACCTTGTCACTCATAAAAAATCGTCCATTTTATTCTTGTTTATGGCTCATAATGGTCAGTATGGTTCATTAAGATGATTATTTAAGTGTTTCTAACAATAATGTGTTTGATTTTCATTAAGAATTTTCAATTCAAATTTTTTCCTTCATATATACCCTTATAATATTCCCTAGGCATTAGAAAATTCTGACTCAAATTGTAATAATATCACACCAAGCACCCCCCAACCGACCAAGTTGAGAACTTTGGGGTCAACAAGGTTCAAGAATCATGAAAGTTAGAGCTTTGAGTGTAGATTTATGGGTTTTGGAAGTTGGAAGGTCAAAGCTTAGAACCCAGAAGAAAAAATGGCAAAAACTCACTTGGTGCACATGTGAAAAATGAGAAATTCCACTAAGTCCCTGCGTATATATAGTTTTTATGGACTACGATATTAGAGATACGATATTGTAAGGGCTCTAATATCGGAGAGGTAAAATTTTAAAATTTCTTGATAAGATCTAATGAACAAAAATGAGTATTTTGAACGTTTAGAAGGTATGAAACATTTTGAGAGGATTGTGGGCTATGAATGATGCAAATTTTTCAAAACTTTGACATAGAAAGTTCACTAAGAAGGAATCTCGACTATGAAAGTTAATTGGATGTTGGTAAGATGGATGAGATGGAAATGAATTCATGTTGTTGGAACAAATAGTTTAAATGTTAAGGGAAGTTTTTATTGATATTTAGTTTTGTTGGAAGGCTTAAGATGATGTGGAATTGCTTTCTAGGTATAAGATATAACAGTTATACAAGTGGATCCAAGGATATAATACAACCTAAGCAACAAGATAAAATTAACAGAAGTGATCCAAGAGAGTCCACAAATCCTCTTGATGTCATGCCCTTAACATTCCCTCTTGGTTCTTCACTTTTTAGTCTAGGCATAATGATCATAAGTTTATTCTTAGTTGTATGATGGGAAGAATATCATTATGGCCATGGTAAGAACCTCTTATTAATGGAATAAATGGATGAATGTTGTTGTCTCACTATTCAAATAATCAATCCCTTATGACTTAATAACATATAGAAATCTTCACCTTATTGGACTACATATTGCCTTGTTCTTAATGTGTTTGATTAGCACTCAAAATTATTTACAAAGGAAATGAAAATAGAGTATGAAAAAGATAGTAAAAACTGGAAAAACATGTAAAGAACTAAAAATGTCAAAGAATGAAAAAGCATTAAGGAATTAAAAGATGTTAAAAAATATCAAAAATTTAAGAAATGAAAAAGTATAAAAGAATGAGAAAAAATTGTATCAAATAATGTGAAAAGGAATATCAAGAAATTAGAAATCAAAAAGAATTGTAAAAAAAATTAGAAAACAATTATTAATTCCTAAATCAAGATAAGACATCTCTCCTACAACAGAACTTATGGATGATTGCTTGAAAAATGCTTTTTGGATCTCCTGAATCATACACTCTGGGTGGTTCACTTAACATCTGTAATTATTTAATTTGTTGATTATTGTCCCATGTGTTCTTGATGGTAATTAAGTTTTGATCATCTAAGTCCTTATTTTCTCCTCCTATTGGCATATGATCATGGTTTAATTTTTTCATTTTTGGGTTATCAGTTGGGGTCATTTTGTTGAAATGGGAGTTAACAAGTGGTTTAGATTATTCCATGCATGTTTTGAACACTTGAAATTTCTTAGTTGTTGGCCACTAGGTGTCTTTTAGGTTAGTGGCCCCTGCTCTCTCTAGTGCACACACTTGTTTTTCACATTTGTTGTGGATTGTTGTAATGACTATGTTGATATTTTGAAGTGTCAATCCACAAGTATACCCTTTGCTATTGGTAGTAATGCATAGAATATGTCGCATATGTATGGCTCTGTGTGTATCTTTCCTAGAGATTTCAATAGTTAAATCTCTCATACTTAACTTAGCATCAATTATGCTAAGCCATGCTCTCTCCATGATAACTAGAAATTCCTTGTCATCATTTTTTACATCGATCATAAGAAGGTCTATTGGATAGAACCACTGATTGACATTGGTCACTACCTCGGCTACCTATCCCAAAGGAATGGTGACAAACTAATCTATAAGCTCCAACCTTATATTGCATTGCTTTAAGGGTGGTAAGTTCCATGCTTGATATATTTCATAAGAGATCAAATGTACCCCAAAACCTGAGTCTAATAGAGCTTTGCATGGAAAATTTCTAACTACTCATAGATAAATCAAAGGAATTGTTGGATCAATTCGTTTTATAGGGAGTGGTCCTGCCTTTATCTAGTCTTTGACTATTTTTATGAGCATGATAGTTTGCATATTTATGTTTGATAATGATAGTACCTTGTTATTGATAAGTGGATATTTTGTGAGAGAAGCTTATGTCGATGAAGTCCTAATTCTACTAGCCTTTTCTGGACTTGTCCTAAAGAAATGGCATTTCTTCATTTGGCCCTTAGTGCTGCTGGTAAGATCTTCTCTCTATATGTTCACCGCCCTTGTAGCTTTTCTCTACTATGGTTGTGATGCCAATTCCCCTTGCATAGTCGATGGTGGCATTGATGGCAAAGGATTTCAATGATGAGTTGAACTAGCTATTGATGGATGCATATATGAGTTTGGATTTATTCTTAGTAGTGTTGGTTTGTGGTACTCAGCCAGATAGTACTATGGAGTTTGAATAGTAGCATTACAGAGAGAGATTAGACTTTGTACAAAATATCCATATGGATCAGGTTGACTGCAGAAATATTATTGGTGAGGTGATGGCATGACCCATGATTAGGGTTGTTGCCACTGCTAATAGTACTACTCTTATGGTTGTGACAAAGCTTCACTAGGATAGTATGTAAGTTGGAAATTTTTCCTGTAGTTACCTTGAGGATAAGGTAACCTTCTAGGCATTTTTTTTCTTAACAAATTTGATATTAAGTGCATATGTCCCTATTTCCTAGAAATGTGCCATTACTAGATAACATCCCTTTGGATGCTTGTATTAACACAAGGCACATACTTCCTCATCCATGGAGTTTGTGTCAGAACACTTAGCCACTAAATCCACTTTGCCCTTTCATCCAAAATCTTTCTTCTTTTTCTTGTCATTGCCTTTTCCAAAGGCTTGCTCTCTTCTCTCCTCCACAATCTTTAATGTTGTTGAAAATTTTTCATCCACTAAGTTCCATATTTTTTGTACCTTTGCTGCAATATTAGTTATAGTTTTCTAAATTGGTAGAGTCTTCTTTTGAATTGCCTATTAATGAGTGGTGGAGTATCCAACACCTAGCCATATGAGATATGAGTGTTCACACACAATCCCAGTCAAATTTCATAGATAAGGCAATGTGATTATGCAAGTAATTATTTAGAGTTCATGATCGTAATCTTCTCATGTGAGCTAGTAAACTTGAGGCGTATGGTTTAACTCACAATGAGGTATATGATAGATGATGTTTTGTTGGCCATGATTCTCCTAGAAAACATAAGGTAAGAGTAAAGGTTTCTAAATCTAAATAACAATGCATAGATCTAATCTAGCCTAGGTGATGTGCATCTGGTCTTGACCTTCCATTCATATCGTGGACCTTATGTAACTACTCCTAGGATTACCAAGTACCACACTATTGAGAGTACCAAATGATAGTACTACTAGGTTACCAAGCAGTTACACATAAGTGTTTGAGATCAGTCGTACTCATTCTACTTAATAATAAGAATAGTAGAGTGTATTGAATGTAAATTAGTAACTAATAAAAATAGTAATCATTAAGCTAAGTGAAAATAGGAAAATTATTCTAAGTGTAAACAATAAAGGCTAAGTGATGTTGCAATGATGTAGAGTAATCTTGATCTTTATTTTAGTGCATGAAACATGTCCAAGTACATTTCACTTGAATAAAGACTCCATTCAATTATAAAACATCACATTGGGGGCATACACTCCTAAGTGATAAAATTGAGAAAACAAACTAACGGAATTTTGCTAAGTGTGAAATGAAACTATGTGTGGACAGTGCACCTAAGTGTTGTATTTATAAGCCCACACACATTTACGAGATCAAATACATGACATTGTATCGTATTCCTCGATATTAGGGATTCGATATTGTAGCTCCAATATCTAAGTCTGATATTGTTATTGATAAAAAACTCAATTTATCATATCCCCACAACTAACTAAAAACTCATCCTCGAGTTAAACAAGATGAGGATAGAGTTCCTTACAAAATTGGGAGGTAGTTTTACATGACACTGACTCTTATATACATGACTCTCTAATGTCGTGATGGAGTTTACAAAAATGACACATTTCATGATATGAAAAATGTACAAAAAGAACAAAAATTAGTCAAGATGAATGTAACTTTAAGTGGTTCCAGGTGGCAATGGCTCTTCCATTTATTGCTTCCCCTTATTATCAGGCTTTTAGAATTTGCATCAATTTAGAAGCATGTGAAGCTCTTCTTCTTCCATTCTAGGATTGTGCACCATCCATGCTAATGAACCAATGTTTGATGGAATTGACATGTCCCATGGGCATGGTAGCCGTGGAAACATTTGGTTTGCTTTAACATACCAAGTTGTGAATTACATCCTTTCTTCCTCAAATTCTTTGGCCTTTTCTCTTAATTCATGATAGTTTGATGGTCTTATGGCTAGCTTTGCTACTACATCTTTTTGCCCATGATAGCCAGCCTTTACTACTTCTAGTTATGAGTTTTCTACTTAGAGTTTCTACAAAGCATCTTTTCTATCTACCAACTCTTTTTCATATAAGGCATAAGTGGCTGCTACTTGTTGTTCTAACTCATTTCTAGGCCTTCCTACTATTAAAATGGCCAAGTTAGCATAACGAAGACTAGCTAACCCCATGTACTCTTTAGAGTCGTCAATTTGCAAGTATTTATTTTTTACTTTTGCCTAGTGGACAAGGGCATAGCTATCCAGGATGGGTTTTCAATTAGGATTTTGTGTTGATATAGAACTGATTCTGGCCTTTGCCATCTGGATTTCTTTCTTATTGATTTGTTTGTACATGCCCACCTAGTCTCAGAAGTGTTCCTTGAGCCTCTCATGTTTCTTTACCTTGTTTTTCCACACACTGATTTTAATGGCTAATTTTTATCAGATGATGTGTAACTCCTCCATAGAGAGGGTTCTATTTTCTCTCGCAAGGTGGCTCATGTCCTAGTTGATCCTAACTAGTTGTTTCCTTAACTACTGGATGCTCTCTTCTAGGATGTTTTTATAGCTTCTCCACAGTGGTCAACCTCAGGTTGTCAGCAGAAAGTTGCTTATTTTCTTCTTGAACTATGATAAATGCCTTCATAAGTGCATATGTATGTGCTTCAACTACAAGGGCATTCCATACCACTTTCTCCTTCTCATCTGGGAATTATTTATTCTGCTTAATCAATCTGTTGAGTTGCTTTATTCTAAATTACTTGATCTAGTTAGGTGCAATAAATTGTGTGGGATCTCTTCTTTTAGCTCTTAGGGTTGTGAGCTCTTCTTATAGTTTTTGGACTTCTACTTCCACATGCTCTACCTTGATTTTTATCATAAGCAATTTTCCTTTGGTAGTTATGAGTTGAAATTATACTATAGTGACATCATTTGGGACGTCAAAAGGTGTTGTCATTACTTGTCTTATTTCTAGTAACCTATCAAGTACATTCTCATGATCAGTAGGAGTCATTGAGGTTCTAGCTAAAATCTGAACATCTTTGGCTCTAGTTAGATTTGCCGATGATACAACAGCTACGTTAAATGATTCTTTAATATAATCTATGATCACCTTTGTTGCTCCTACTGCATCTTGGTGCTACATTACCACAACTATGGCTCCTTCTCTAGCCTCTAGCATCACTTGAAATGATGTACCATTCCCAAATATCTATTGTGATCATACCTCTTCTCTTGACTATAATGAAATCTGTCCACTTGCTAGATCAGTTGAAACTGTGGGTCTGATGGCACTATCAATAACTTTATACAGATTAAACTCTTTCCTCATTCCCCAGTTGATTGTTTCTATACTCTACTTCAGATGGCTCATCAATGATTTATAATCTTACAGCGACAGCAGTGGAACTTACTATTCTTGTTGTTGTTATTGTTGTTGTTGGCTGCTGGGCTCTACCTGCTATTATTGTTATTACTATTGTTGTTGCTCTTATTCCTGTTCTTGCTCTTGCTCCTCACCATGATACTTCCTTGGTGGTGCTAATTTGTGCAACCTAGCTTATGAAGCATTTTGGGCTCTCTTGGGAACGTCATTGGTATATTCCAAGATTCCAGCTCACTTGCACAACTTCCTAATAAGGCAAGGAAATGGAAGAGTTGGCTTCCTTGCCTTTCATTCTTTCAATCACCTTTGGATTTCCATGAAGTATAGTTTTGTGAGGTTGGCATTGTAGTTGCCAATCAAAATCGCACTACTTCTAGCTGCATAAGTTGATAGTCAATTGAGTCCTTTTACTAGGAATAGGTGATAAGTGCCAATTTTAAAATATATTTCCTCCTCCAAAGTTAGTTCATTGTAGCCTTTATCTTCTTTGTCATAAGCCCATTTCAACCATAACTTTTGGGTTTTAGCATCAAATTAGATAGAAAGATGTGATACTTGTGCCCCTTCATTGGAGCTTTTGCAATTGTCTTGATTGAGAATGACACTAACACTCCTCCAATGTTGACAGTAGTATCCTCTTCCTTGTTGTGCCAAAAATGGTAAGTTTCTCCAAGGTACCATTCACTATTTTATGATAAGATAGGCCATAGCGGTGATGCTTGGAGTTGCATTTGTACAAAGTCAAGAACAAATTCCCTAAACGAGCCAAAGTTCATTTCCATGATCACCATGGTCAGGATGGATCTTTCTTGAATTGCTTGAAGGTAATCCTATGACAATGTGAGGTGTTGTCCTTTGACTTGTAATTCATTTGTCTCTTCTTAGGACAATTGTACTATACCAGGAGTGTCTTAATGAATGCTAAAGGATTGTGCTTTCTATTCCTCATGTTCTGGTTCTTGGCCTCCATTTCGACCTCTACCTTGGCCTCTTGGTTGTTTGCTTACTCCTTGTGAAGGTCCTCCTTGAATTCCTCCTCTTCTTGGGACCATCTACAATCATTAAGAAATTAGAATTACTAAGGTTTTTCCATGTATTCTTGACAATTTCATACCTTACTCATACCCTTACTTTTGTTAAGTTCTTAATTATTAAGATTGTAGAGTTAGAAAAATTTTAAAAAAGTTACCTCACAGGTGTTAATCTCTTGATAACCCTTCACAATTGCTCATTTTGTCCATATTTATGATGGTTATTGGTCCTTAAGATCATTAATTGAGTGTTTTGGCTTTAGTATGTTTTTCTTTTTTGAGAGAATGTTCGGGTTTGTATTACTGAAAGTTATGGTACACGAGTAAACAATTACAATGGGGGGGACATCAGGGATGGCCCACTCTAAGGGGGGGGGACCCCGGAAAATCACAAATTTCAAAGCACGAAGGACTCCGAGCTTAGCCACCGAACCTCAAAATCACAAAACCTCAAACCCTCAAAAACCTCAAGGTCGAACAGTGAGAGCAAGAGGAGGGGGGGCGCACCCCCAACAACAAAAAAGAGGGGGGGGGGTGCACCCCCACGGGGGGGGGGGGGGGGCCGTTAGGGGCAAGTCAGCAGAAGGCGACAGGCACACCGAGGCCGTTCCAGCTCATGAAGCAAGTCCAGAGTGGCACAATGCTCCTCGGTGTCCATGAAGTTCGCAGCTTGTTGGATGCCCTGCATAGTACCCTCCCTCCTGCTCCGGTCAGCTGACGAGTCCCCCGCATCAGGGTGGAATCTAGCGGACGTGCGTTTGATGTGTCGTCTGAGCTCCCCCTAGGAGCTCTCACAACTAATGCCCAAAATGCTATATGGGCAACACCCCCCCTGAGCCACTGATGGGCACTCTGTACATTTGCCCAGTCAAGTTGCCATTGTCATTGCTCCTTCTCCTCCCTCAGGCGCTCCTGCTCCTCCCGGGCCACCGCCTCCTGGGCTTGACGAGCCACCTCTTCCTGGCGCAGCTCCTCCCTGATTCGGTCCCGGAGCTCATCAATGAGCTGGGCCCGTGAGGTCTCCATCATGAGCGTGTGCTGCCGACTCAGCTGTTGGCCTGTTCAAGAAGCTGGGCGTCGTGGTCGGCGCGCCACTAAGCCAGGGTCTCGGTCCACTTTGCCTCCGAAATCTGTCGCTCGGCCTCCCGAGCATCAGCAACCGCCTGTTGCATTTTCGCCTCCCAATTTGGGGGGGCGCTGGGGGGGTC
>MNCI01007542.1:464917-493011 GCA_015680685.1 Gnetum montanum
TTTACGGCGGAGGGCCTCAAGGAAGAACCGCGACAGGTTAACCTGGGCTTTAGTATGTTTGATTATTCTTTAAAATTCCAATTATCTCTTCATACTTACCCTTAAAGTACCTTCCAAGTGTTAGGATTTTTCAAAAAATCAACTAATAGTTTCCTCACTAGCATCCCCCACAACTAAGTTGAGCACTCTATGATTAAATAGGTTCAAAAAGAACGAAAATCGAAGTGATATTGATCAAGTTATGACTTGGGGAAGCTAGGAGGTCAAAATCTACCCTGTTGCAAATGAAAAATCAACTAAGTCCTCACGGTATATATAGTTCTTGAGGACCCGATATTGGAGACTTGACATTGGGGATTTGATATCGATGTAGACCTAATATCGAAGCCCAAGAAAATGCATTTTTAATGAGGATCAGATGGGAAAAATTGATTCCTTTGGATGTTTAGAAGGGTTTAAGGTAGCTTAGAGGGCTTGGATGATGAAAATATGCTTATTTTTTTGTCAAAAATCTATCATTGGAAGTTCATAAAAAAGGAATCTCAAGCTATGAAAGTTCATAAGTTGGGTCAGAAGGGTAATGAATTTATATTTATAGAATAGAGAGTGTAAGTGAGATGGGAAGTGCTTATTGATATTTGAAAGTTTCAAGATGATGTGGAATTGCTTGGCAAGTATAAGATACAATAGTTATACAAGTGAGTCCTTCCCAAAGTAGGCTCCACCCCTTAATGCCCTTGTATAACCATGCCTAGAAGTGTCCTTGGGCACTTAAGGAGTTGAATGTAATGCATACCTATTTAGCAAAATACACATGTTAGTACCACCAATTTGGGAAAATAATACCATGTTATACAAAATCATAAGTTATGACTATTCAAACAATGAGATGAAATGGGCTTAGAAGGGATTGAAGAAATCAAGATGTGAGGTGTCTTACCATTGGTATAATGAATTCTTGTGTTTTATTAGCGATTAAGATAATCATTAGCCTTTATGTCCAAGATTCAAACCAAGTCTAGACCACATTTTAGTGACATCACGTCATTTCATCTCTTAGAATTACAATCGTAAGACTATCAATGTTACAAGGGGTATTGTCACTTAGTGTATTTTCCAAGGAAGGAGTTTTATTTATGACGCTTTATTTTTATTCTTAGATTTCTAAGAAGCCACCTACCTTCAAGCATGGGTAACATGTCTTTCTAGTAGAATTCCTAAAAATTTATTCTGTGCTCTTTTATTTTTCAACTATGTCAAACTTTAAAGGTAGCACTTATTTAACTCCTACTTCCATTTTTTGTTAGATCTACAAGGATATCATACAACCTTAATAACATAATAGAACTCACAATAATAATCCAAAAAGAATCCACAAGTCTCCTTGATATCATACCCTTTACATTTCCACTTAGTTCTTCACTTTTCTGTCTAGGCGTAATGATCACAAGTTTATTCTTAGATGTATAATGGAAAAGAATATTGTTATGGCCATGGTAAGAACCTCTTATTAATGGAATTGAATGGATGGATGATGTGGGCTCACTATGCAAATAATTAGTCTCTTATGACTTGATACCATGGAGAAATCTTCATCTTATTAGACTACATCTTACCTTTATTTAATGTGTCATATTAACAATCAAGGTTATTTACAAATGGTTTGAAAATAAAGTATAAAAGAAATGGAAAATATAGTAAAAATTATGAAAAAGTGTAAAGAATGAAAAATGTTAAAGAATTGAAAAATGTGAAAGAATATGAAAAATTGAAGAAATGGAAAAGTATAAAAGAATAAGAAAATGTCAAAGAATGTGAAAAATGAAAAGGAAATGAAAAATTTAGTAAGCTTCAATAAGGTACCTATGACTTCAGGTTGACACCCCCACGACTATTGCTAAAGAAAGGTAAACGGAAGATAGAGTAAGTAGAAAATTGGTGGGTAGGCTAGGTAGACTCTTTTGAATATTTGTAGTATGGTTTGACTTGTTGTTTATTAATGAGGATAAGCTTATGTGGGCTAGATGGGTGGTGAATGTGTAAGGCACCAGATGGATAAGTGGCATGCACAATGTATGGTCCCTCCCAAAGTGTTTGAAATTTAGCTTTTTGGGATAAATGACTAGGATTATAATAAAGGACCTTGTCACCTAATTGGATGGTTATGTTTCTTATCCGTGAATCATGCCTAAGTTTGGAGTACTATTTATGAACTTCAGTACCCATGAGTGCTACTAGCCGATTCTCATCTAAAATATTTAAATTCATTAGACGTTCTTTTTGGCCTAAACTCAAATCAAGGTCAAGTTGACTAGTATTAGCTAAAGTGTGAAGGTTTGCCTAGATTGGAAGCATTGGCAACTTACCTTAGATTAACTCATATGGGATGTCTCCTATAGGTGGTTTCTAGGATGTCTTGTTGGCCCATAGAGCATTGTTTAATTTGTACTCCAATCTTGTCTAAATCTACTAATAGTCCTAGTGAGTATTCTAGTAATTTCATGGTTAGTGACTTTAGCTTAACAATTTTCTTGGGGATAGTATGATGTTATTAGTTTATGGTTAACCCCATGTTGTTGCATGAGTTTCTTAAAAGTAGCACTAGTGAAGTGGGTTCCATTATTTGATATTAGCATTCTAGGAACTCCAATTGGCTCACCACATGTTGAAAAAAAACTTGGCAATTATTTTTGTTGTACAGTCTTTCACTACTTCTACCTCTACTCACTTTGTGCAATAATTCATAGTCATAATAATATATGCTTTTTCATTTGACTTCGATTGAATAGGCCTTGTAAAATCAATTCCCCAAATATCAAAAGGCTCCAATAGTTGTATCTAGTGTTGTGGCCTTTCATATCTGGCTGTAATTCCTCCATCTCTTTGGCAACATTTACAAGATTGTGAAAATGTGTGGGCATCCCTAAATAGAGTAGGCCAAAAGTAGCTTGCCATTAGTAGTTTAAATGCCATTCTACGCCCTATATAGTGGCCACCACATGGGCCGTCATGGACATCTTGTAAGGCTCTCTATTGGTCATGATCTAGCACATACCATCTAACAAGCCCATATGCATAGATCTTGTACAAGTTGCCATTAATTTTCATATACCCTTTGGCTCTATGAAGGAATTTTTCTTGTTGTTTTCTACTCCATTCAATAGGAAGCTCTTGCGTTGTGAGATAAGTTAAGTACTCTATGGTCCATGACCTCCTTGTTGAATCTACAACCTTTATTGTTTTAGTAAATAGGTCCTCGTCAGGAAATTAATCTGATAAAGGTTCCACTTGGTTGTTTGGATCCCATCTCAACCTTGATAAATGATCATCCACTACATTTTATGTTCCCTTCTTATCAATCATTATGATGTAAAACTCTTGGAGAATCACAAGTCATCTTATTACTTTAGGAATAACTGCTGGCTTGTTCATTAAAAATCAAATAGCACTATGATTAGTGTGGACGTAAACTTGGTAATCGAGCACATAATGGAAAAATTTTTGAAGCATGTACACCATGGCCATTAGCTCCTTTTCAGTTGTGATGTAATTTAATTGTGCTCTTGTGATGCTTCTACTGGCATAGTGTATGTAGTATGGTCTCTTTTGATCATCAAGTTGTTTCAGTATTGCACTAAGTGCATGGTTGGAAGCATCAGTCATGATATGAAAAGGCCTCAACCAATCTAAAGCTTGGGGGATTGGGGTCTCAACTAACTTATGCTCTAAATCTTAGAATGTCTTTTCACATGACTCAGTCCACTCAAAAGGTGCATCCTTCTTTCTGATTTATACAAGTGGTTTGGCTATTTTTAAAAAGTTTTCAAGAAATCTTCTATAGTATCCCGTATGGTCCAAAAAGGATCTTACATCTGTTACTGTTTGTGGCTATTGAGTGATGCTTTGGATGACTCTATTTTTTTTGAGATCTACTTCTATACACTTCTGGGAGATTTTATATCCAAGCACTATGCCTTCCTAAACCATAAGATGGCCCTTCTACCAATTGAGCTTTAAATTGGTTTCAACACATCATTTGAGTACTTGCTCTATCTAGTCTAGTGCTTGTTTAAAGTCTAGCCTGTATGTGGAAAAATCATCCATAAAAACTTCAACACCATTGCTTATCTACTTTTGGAAGATGCTTAAAACTGATCTCTAGAAGATTATTGGTGCACTGCACAGATCGAAAGGCATTTGTCTATAAGCAAATGTTCCCCATGGACTAGTGAATGTAGTTTTCTCTTGGTCTTCAAGTGCAATGCAAATTTGATTGTATCCACTATACCCATCTAGAAAACTGTAATACTCATGTCCTAAAATTGTGTCTAGGACTTGATCAACAAATTGTAATGGGAAATGATCCTTAAACGTGGCTAAATTCAACAGTTAGAAGTTAATGAAAATGCACCATTTACCTCCCTTCTTTGGAACTATCACCAAAGGACTTATTCATTCACTATCCATAATTGGATAAATGAATTCTACCTTTAGCAACTTTTCCAATTCTTGCTTGACTAGCTTCTTGAGTTTAGGATTAAGCCTTCGTTGAGGTTGGCATTTTGGTTTGACTATAGGATCAATGTAGATCTGGTGTTGACAAATTTGTGGATCAATTTCTGTGATCTCATCATAAGACCACACGAATGTGATAGGCCATCTATTAAGAACTTCTAGTAGTTTTTCTTTTTACTCTTTGTCTAGGTTAGTGTTGATAATCACCAACTTCTTCTTATTCAGAAATACATATTCTAACATTTCTGGAAGGGCCTTTAATTCTAGTGGTACTAGTTCCCTTATGTTTGGGATCTCCAAGTGTCCCAACTCTATTTCTTCCTCTTGATTGTTCTAAGGGTAAGAGTGTCTTTTCTTTAGTTGTTCCAACTTATCTATTTCTATAACATAGGTACTGATGATCTATTCTTATCGTTCCATGTACTTATCAAATTGGGTTTCTTCACTGGTAATTAGTCATTGGGTGCCCTCTTGTTGGGTGGCTGTGACATACAGACAATTTTGCATATGTCTTGTTTCTATGCATTGATTGCATGCCTTAGAATTTTTTCGTTTGATGTCTTAAATTCTTTGCATGCAATTGCACCTGTGATCGTTGTATGCAATACATGAAATCCTTTGTCTATGTATGATTCTAGCTTCATCTTCCTTGGAAATTTTGAAGGAAAAATCACGAATTCCAAGCTTAGCATCCACAGTGCTAAGCCAAGCTCTTTCCATTATAATTGGAAATTCTCCCTTGGTTTTCCCCACAGAATGACTAGAAAATCAACAGGATAAGACTAGCCACTAATGGTAGTAATCACATCATCCACCTATCCAAGTGGAACTATGATTGACTAGTCTACAAGCTCTAAATAGATATTACTTTTCTTTAGTGGTGGGAGGTTTTAGGCCTAGTACATGTCTTAAGATATCAAATTTGCTCCAAAACCAAAATCTAATAGAGCTTTCCATGATTTTTGTTCTACTATTTGAAGATAAATCAAGGGACTTCCTGAATTAGTTCTTTTTTGTGAAAGAGCCCCTACCTTAATCCAATGAGTTACTATTTGTGTGAGCATGATAGTTATGAAGTTTGAACCTAATGAAGTTAGAAGATTACTACATCAAGAAGGACTTGATTTGAATGGTGTGTAATTAGACATGTTCCCCATTCGCCAAGTCTTTTCTAGACTCATTTTGAAGAACAGTTGTTTCCTAGGTTGAGACTCATAAGTAACCTTCCTCTCATGTGTATTAACTACCCTTGTAGCACTCTTTGGCTGGGGTTGTAATGGCAAGTCCCCCTGCATAATAGGAGGTGGCATTTGTGGCAAAGGATTTGAATTGGGATATGGAAAATGAGCTACTTGTGGATGCATGAATAAGTTTGAATTGGTCCTTGGTGGTGTCAATTGGTGGTATTTTGGTAGATAATACTATGAAGTTTGAATAGTTACATTTGCTAGTGAGACAAGACATTGAACATAATATCCATAAGGATCAAGTTTTTGATATGGATACTATTGGCATGGTGGTGCATGGCCCATGATTGAGGCTATTGCCATTATTGATGGTATTGCTCCTACAGTTGCATCTAGACTCCATTAGGATAATACATTACTTAAGGTTTTTGTCTATAGTTACCTCAAGGATAAGATAACCATTTTGGCATTTTTTTTGAAAAAATTTGGAATTGAGTGCATATGCCCCTATTTCTTGTAGATGTGCCATGACTAGGCAACCTCCCTTAGGATGTTTGTACTAGCACACATTGCAACCTTCATCATTTGTAAAGTTGATGTCTGAGCACTCAGTCATTGAAGCAACTTTGCCTTCACGTCCAAGTTCTTTCTTCTTCCTTTTGTTTTTTCCTTTTCCTAATGCTTGTTCAATTCATTCCTCCACTATCTTTAATGCAGTTGTAAATTTTTTGTCAACAGAATCCCAAATTTTCTCTACCTTAGCTACAATGTTGCTTACAAACTTCTGGATTGGTAGACTCTTTTGCTGGATGACATCGTCCAAGGTTTCATCCTCTTGTTTGTCACATATTCATACATCCCTCTTTTGGATTAATGGATCTATATTATACTCTTTAGCTAATTCCCTTTTTCTAAGTTCTCCTTCCTCTTTTGCCACTTGGTCGATCAATCTTTGAATACGATGGATGGTCAATTCTAATAGTCTTCCTTGGGCATAAACCCTAAGGGTCTTTGTGGTTTTTCTTCTCAACCCATCTACAATGTGCCTAAGTTGTTCCTTTGATGAAAATCCATGGTATGGGCATTTGTGTAATAGTGAATAATATCTACCTATTGTCACATCAAAGGTTTCATGAGTCCCTTGTTTCTAGCCCTAGATTTGTTTTCTTAGATTTGACACTCATGAATAGGTCTGGTATTTTTCATTAAAGATTTCAAGCATGGTACTCAAACCTTTGATGGATTCAGGTTCTATTGACCTATACTAGATTTCTGCTTGCTTCACAAGTGTTCTAGGAAATAGCTTCAATTTCTACCAATCACTCTCTATTTTTTGAAGGGCACAGGCATTGTGCAATGCTTAAAGGTGATGTTGTGGATCAACGTTCTAGCCACCTTCAAATCTTGGCATATTATTCATGTCTAGCTATTTGATTCAACTATCTCTCATGTGCCTAGTTGGTATGTAAATAGCTTCCTAAATTTTGATCATGCTTCGGGTTGCCATAAGGAGTTCATCATCGTGATTAGATTTGTATGCTCTATTGCAGTCGTGACCCCCTCTAGGCTCATGCCTCTCTTGATCCTCTCTTCTATCTCTTTGTCTTCTTTGGTCATACTTTTTATCTTCTAAATTAGAGTACCTTGAATATCTGTCATGATGACCATGAGTTCACCTTTCTTCCCTATCAGAGTCTTGATACTTCTGTCATCTCCTATCAGTGTCCTTTGATGATCGTGATGAGGCTGTTAAGGTAGCATGAGAACAATGTCGGCTGGTTCTCCTTTCATGACTCTTGTATGTTTCTCTATAAGATTTAGCAGGAACCCTTGGCTTAGAGTCTTGCTTGTATCTTGAGTTAGTAGCCTTCTCCTTGTGTATCTCTACTAGAGTAGAATGAAGTTGGGCTTTGACAAGTTCCTCTAATCTAATGATAGCTGTTTTTTATGGCTCCTCATGGTTCTAGTGGAGTTATTCTAAAATGAGCTAATCAGCATCAAGCTCTTCTATGACAACAGAAGTGTTGGCCTGCTTCCCTTTGCTATGTATATGTGTGATCTTCATGGGAGAACCTTTTCTCATCTACTGCTTTCTAGATTCATAGGGTTTGGTCATGTGTTGAGTCACATGATACCCTTCCTAAATTAGGTCCAAATGCATTCCCCTTAGAGCAGTTTGTAGCATGTTTAGTGCTACACATTTTTGAGGTAGGACTATGTTGCCTTGCATGTCTCTCCACCTCATTTGCTTGTCTTGATGGAAGATGAAAGTAAAGTTTGGATGGTATGGATCGGTGTGAGCATAAGTGATTCATGTCTACTTTGGCATCCCCCATTCTTCTTCATCAATGATTCTATCAATACTTCTTCTTGTCTCATTGGCAGGTGATGGTTGATCATTATGTGAAGTCATATTATAGTTTTTAGATGGTATGTGTTACAAGTGTGCTTTACTTATAGTTGTTGGTTTGAATTTGAGTTTCAAATATAACGAACTTTGAAAAATGAATTACTTAGCATAACAATGACTTGTCCCTAACAACAACACCAATGATGAGCAGTGGAGTATCCAATACCCAACCATATAAGATACAAGTGTTCATGCATGATCCTAGTCAAATTTCTTAGATAAGGTAATGTGATTATGTGAGTAATTGGTTAGAGTTCACGATCGTTGTCTGCCCACATGAGCTAGTAAAGTCAAGACGTATAGTTTAACTCATAATGAGGTATATGATAGATGATGTTGTGTTGGCCATGATTCTCCTAGAAAACATAAGGTAAGAGTAAAGGTTTCTAAATCTAAGTAACAATAAACAAATCTAATCTAGCCTAGGTGATGAGCATCCAGCCTTGACTTTCCATTCATACCTTGGATGTAACTACTACTGGGTTACCAAGTAGTTACACTTAAATGTTTGAGATCAGTTGTACTCATTTTGCTTAATAATAGGAATAGTAAAGTGTATTGAAAGTAAATTAGTAACTAATGAAAATAGTAATCATTAAGCTAAGTGAAAATAGGAAAATTATTCTAAGCATAAACAATAAAGACTAAGTGATGTTGCAATGATGTAGAGTAATCTCGATCTTTAGTTTTGTGCATGAAACATGTTCAAGTACATTTCACTTGAATAAAGACTCTGTTCAATTATAAAACATCACACTGTGGGCATACACTCCCAAGTGCTAAGTGCTAAAATTGAGAAAACAAATTGATGGAATTTCGCTAAGTGTGAAATGAAACTGTGTGTGAACGGCTAAGTGTTGTATTTATAGGTCCACACACATTCACAATATCGGATACGCAACATCGTATCTTATGCCCTGATATTAGGGATCCAATATCATAGCTTTGATATCAGATGGCTAGTATCATTGTTGATAAGAAAACTTGATTTATCACCTATTCCAAAGTTTCTTCCTCTTGAGTGTCACAAACGCATGCATCTCTTTTCCTAATTGATGGGTCTCTATTATACTCTTTTGTTGATTCTCTCTTTCTTAGCTCACCTTCTTCCTTCACCACTTAGTCAATCAGTCTTTGAATTCAATGGGCAGTCATTTCAAATAATTGGCCTTGGGCATAGACCACAAGGATCTCTTTGGTCTTATTCCTTAATCCATCTACAATGTGCCTTAGTTGTTCCCATTGTGAGAATCCATGGCTTGGGCATCTATGGAAGAGTGAATAGTATCTACCCATTGCCGCATCAAGGGTTTTATGAGTCCCTTGGTTCCATCCTTGGATTTTTTTTCTTATATTGGACACATGTGAGTAGGTTTGATATTTGTCACTAAAGATCTCTAGCATGGTACTCTACCTTCTGATTGATTCAAGTTCGACTGACCTATACCAGCTCTCCAGCTCTTTCACAAGTGTTCATGGAAACAATTTCAACTTTTGCCAATCACTTTCAATGTTTTGTAGGGCATAGGCATCATGGAATGCTTGGAGGTGGTGTTGTGGATAAGCATTATAACCACCCTCATGTCTCAACATGTTATTCATATCGAGCTATTTGATATAGCTATTCCTCATGTGCCTGGTCAGAATGTAAATAGCTTCTCAGATGTTAATCATGTTATTGGCTACCATTAGGGGTTCATCATCATGATCGGGTTTGTGTGCTCTATTATAGTAGTACCTCCTTCTGTGCTCGTACCTTTCTTGAACCTCTCTTTGATCCTTGCATCTTCTTTGTTCATAACCTTCATCTTCCTCATCTAAAGGCCCCAGGCAATAGTCATGGTGATCATGAGTTCTTCTTTCCTCCTTATCATGGTTTTGGTGCCTTAGCCTCCTTGTATCAGAGTCCATTGATGATCATGAGGATGAGGATGAGGTAGTAGGAGAATGGTGCTAGCTTGTCCTCCTTTCATGACTCTAGTATTCTTCTCTATAGGAACTAGCAAAAACTCTTAGCCTTAAGTCCTACTTATACCTTGAATCAGTAGCCTCCCTCTTAGGTGGCTTTGCTAAGGTGGAATGCAGTTCAACTTTGACAAGTTCCCCCCATCGGATGATAGGTGTCTATGAATGGACTTCATGATTTTGGTGGAGTTGTTCAGCGATGAATGCGTCACCACCAAGCTCTTCTAGAATAATAGGAGAGTTGACTTTCTTTCCCTTATTCTAGACATGTTTAACTTCCATGGCAACATCTCTCTTTACTTGTTCCCTTAGTGGGTTGATAGGGTCGTGTCATGTGTTTGGTCACATGATACGCATCAAGTGTCTTGCTTAGATTCATGTCCCTTAGAGCTATCTAAAGCATGATGGGTGTTGAGTGTTCAGGAGGTAGAACAATGTTACCTTGAATATCCCTCCACCTTAGTTACTTATCTTGATGAAAGATGAAAGTGAAATTGGGATAATAAGGATTGTGATGAACATATGAGATCCTTGCTTACATTGGCATACTTCATTCTTCTGCATCACTTATTTTGTCATTATCTCTTTTTGTCTTCTTGGTAGGTGATGATGTATCCTTATTTGAAGCCATGTTGTGGTTTAAGACATTTGATTAAGTGTGCTTACTTGTTTAGGTTATGCATTTTAACTTTGAATTCTAATACAACGAACTCTGTGAAATCAATTACTCAGCATACATTGACTAGTCCCTGGCAATGACGCCAATGATGAGTGATGGAGTAATCCAACACCCAATCATACAAGTCGCAGGTATTCATGCGCAACTAGATTGTAATCCATGGATGAGGCAATGCGAATATGTTAGTAATTAGTTTAAGTTTGAGACCATTTTCTTTCCATGTGGAGCTAGTGTAGTCCACATGTATGGTTTAATCATAGTGAGGTATATGATATGTTGATGTTGATAGGCCATTTCTCCCAGGAAATATAGTAAAGTGAAAATAGTTTCTAATTCAAAGGAAAGCAGTAAATGAATCTATTCTATCTTATGGCGATGGATATATCGTCCTGATCTTTTGTACATGCCTTGGACTCATGTAGTCATCACTGGGATTACCAAGTGGACCACTATTAGGCTTACTAAGCAATAGCACTATTGGGTTACTAGATAACTACACTTAGCACTCAAAATCAGTCATATCCATACCTCTTACTTTAACATGTAAAATAAAGTGTTTGTAAAGTAAATGATTAACTAGGAAAAACAAGAACAATTAGCCTAAGTAAACAGAAAGAAAACTAAGTGGATGTTGCAATGATGATAAGCAACCTCGATCTTTATTGCTAGTCATGAACTATGTCCAAGTATAATTCACTCGAATAAAGATTCTATACAATCACTTAACACCACACGGCAGGCATACACTTTTAAGTGCTAAAGACTAAATTCACAAAAACAAATTGAAAGAGTTCCGCTACTACCAAATGAAATCTATCACAAATCCATGTGCTTAAGTGTTGTATTTATAGGTTGGCATGCATCTTGCAATATCACATATATGTTAAAATAGTTAGTGCTACGATATTGGAGTTACGATATCATAGTTGATACAAATTGACTTTATCAAATATGTAGGTTTGTTGAGGAGCTTTGGCTTTAAGGCTAGTATATTGGCATTCCTCTAGAGAAGCACCATTCGATATCACTCTCAAGTTGAAAACTAGGGAGACATCTCAGAGTATACCTTAGATGAACTATGCCTCAGTGTTCACAGCACTTGCATGCATAGCATAAGCTCACATCACCCATTAGTCCATGGGCTAGGCGCGTAGAGAGTACAACTTATGAAATTATATAAGTGGCATGACCAACATGATACACACACACAAGCATAAGCAACCACATATGACACATCATACTCCTAGAAGAGCTATAATACATTCCTACTCTAATACATCTAGCCCTAAGCCCTATTTTGAAGAGATGGGTGGTGGCCTAATTGTCGAAATTAAAGCTCCTTTGTAAGCCTATATATCCTTGTGTTGAAGTACACAAAGGAATTAGGGTCAATGTAGTTTTTTAATGATGGTTGTGATAACATGGAACCCATGAGGATCTCCACACTCCTTCAACCCCCATTGTGGAGGAAAACAATCTTTGATCCACCAATAATGTATGTTTTCTTACACTTAGGGCCACCACCCTTCTCAATAGAGTGGGGCTTAGGACTAGTTGCATGTAGTAGAAGATCGACCCTTGTATCTTGTTACATTGTCTTAAGTCATGTTGAGTTGTGGTGTGTCGTGTGTGCATGTTCATGTGTGCTACCAAAGGCATTCTAACTACACTTCTAACTAATCTTTTATGGGTGACATGACTTTTATTGTGTTTGTAGGTGTTCAACATTGAGGCATAGTCATGACTTTGAGGCTACCTTCCATGACTTGGGTCGTACCGTGCTTTTCAAAGGTAGCATTGTAACATTAATTACCTACTAACATGACAATCTCAATATATATGTATCAATGTTGTTTGATCCTCAAACAATTTGACATATAAAAGAATAGTGTGTTATATTATTGAAATTATAAAAAAGTATAATGATACTTCGAGTATAAATCCAAGCATCAAATCATTGTAAACAATTAACCATTGGGGCCAATTAAGTCATCCCATCAATCACTATTATATTTCTTTCTGATTTTCGTAATGTTTGATAAACGTAGAGAAAGGGCAAAAAACAGGGAAAACACAGTACACAAATAAAATGAAACACAGACATCTTCTGGTCGCCAAAATCAAGGGCGGTACCAAGTTGGAAGAGAGAATCAAGAACAGATGTAGCCGTGCTTTCACAATTTAGAATCTGTGCTAAGACAATAAGCAAGATGACGAAGCCCAGCTCTGAGAAAAAAGGGAAAAAAATCATCCAAGCACTTTCGGCCTGCGGTAAGTAGATTTTTTTCCCATTTTTTCATTGAACTAAAGGTTTCTTCCATGCTGGTTCTTAAACCCGGAAACCTGGAACCAGGAATGTACAGTAATTTAACATGAAAATGATTTTGCAAGGGAAATTTTGGTGCGTTTATTTGATTGATATTTGTCGAAGGGGGCAATGAATGCAAGCACTAATTTTGTTTCCTTGTAAAGCCGAAAACGTTTGGAAGTTTTCTCAATGCTTTAATATTCGGAGTTAAATTTATGTTGCGTTATTTATTTGAAAGGCTTTTTTGCCCTTTACCAGATTGTTTGGATGAAAACCTGATTCGTTTTCTTCCGTTTCTTCCTGCTATTGTTTGCCTCAAGGGCATTTTATCTTGGCAGATATACTAAAACTTTATATGGTTTAAATGCATATTCACTGTTTTTGTTTTTCAAATAACTGCTTGACATTTCTGGGTTATGATGTTTTTCTCATTTCAAGGGCAAGGAGAAGGAAGAAATGTTGCCAGATATATAACTAGGAACAAAGTTCTGCATCGTCTTCAGTTGAAGTTGCCAGAGTTTCGGTAAGATCCTCTAGAAGTTGCAACAGTTCCGGATGAACTGTATTTTTTGTTCGTTTACCATGGTTTATTTAATTATGTTGTATTTTTGCAGGCGATTATGTATTCTAAAGGGAATATATCCTCGCGAGCCTAAGAAAAAATTTGGAGGCAATAAAACATATTACCATGCAAAGGACAGCTTTTCTAGCCCATGAGCCGTTGCTCCAGAAAAGCAGGTACATATTACTCTGCGATTCTATAACATATATATATTCACATGTATATGGAATTGAAACTGACTGACTGAAATTTTATTACGTTCGTAGACACTCTGGATGTATAGCGGCTGCTTTAGAAAAAGATAATTTTATTTATAAAAGAACAAATAAAAAAACATATAAATCACCATTCACATTCCTTTCTAATTCTATTAGTTGGCTTTTGTACTAGAATTTCTAGGCTGGTGCCTCACGAGATTATATTTTTGTTTATGCTGGGAGCTTAAGGCATATGAAAAAAAGATAAACAGAGCTAAAGCAAAGAAAAATTTGGAGTTGGCTCTTCGTCTAGACCAGAGGCGACCTGGTTATACCCTGGATCATATTGTCAGAGAGGTAGAAATTGCTCGTTTTCATGCATTTACTTATCCTTATCCTTTAGAGTTGTTTATTTAAACATTTTATTTTGATGGACACAGGTACCCTACATTCATTGATGCCCTTAGGGACTTGGATGATGCCCTTACAATGATCCACCTGTTTGCATCTTTGCCAGCTGAAAGCAGTCATGATATATCTGCTGAAAGGGTTCACTCCTGCCGAAGGTTTGTGGATCTTAACATGACTGATTTACATGGAGCGCTAGGAATGCACTAAGTTATTATAACGAAAAGCTTCATCCATGAAATGTTTTCTGCTAGTTTTCTAACTGGATATAGGTGTTTTCTGAGACGTACTGGATAGATTTTCTCCTAAAGAAATATAAACATTTATGTTTTTGAATATTTCACATCAAAATTTCTCCCATAGCTATGTTCTTGTCTAAGCAATGCTACTTGTTTATTTAACATTGTGAATGATTGATAATTTTGTTGATAGATTAAGTCTTGAGTGGCAAGCCTACATCTCAAAACCCCACTCTTTGAGAAAAACATTTGTGTCTGTGAAAGGGATTTACTATCAGGTAGCTGTGTTTTCCTTTTGATTATTAATTTCTGAATTGGTTTAAAGTATGTTTATTTTTCATTCTGCTTGTTTCAAGTCTTAATTTTGAAAGGTGATTTACATGTCAGGCAGAAGTTGAAGGCCAACTGATCACATGGCTTACCCCACATGCAGTGCATCAAGTCATCCCCAACGATGTTGATTTGTGTGCGATGCTATCTTTTCTTGAATTTTACGAGGTTTTAAGCTTTCGCGTTGAAGTGTTTTTTTTTTTTTTTGGGCACTGCAACTCTATATCTTCCATGCAAATGAGGATCTGATGATTTGTTCTTGTATCATGACTCTTGTGCAGACTCTGATGGGATTTGTGAATTATAGATTGTACTATTCTATCTCTTTGAAATACCCCCCTATACTTGACCTAAGATTAGAGGCTGTAGCAGCAGGTATAGCATGTTGTAACGTGTATCTCCGATATTACATGCAGTGGTTTTTAACACATGGCCATCATCATATTTTTAAGCAGCTACTTTTTTGTAGCGTACATTGCCTAGTCTGTTCTGCTGTAGGCAATGCTTAACTCACAGTTTCAACAATTACACATGAATTAGGGATAAGTACAATTCATTGTTTTCTTGGTGTTGTTCAGTTGCCAATAAAACTGAACTGTTTCTTGATTTGACAGAACTATATGCCATTGTCAAGGATCTTGCTTCAAACACAACAAACATAGAGGAACATTCATTAAACACAGATGCGGAAATGGACTGTATGGATACTGAGTTAAATCCTGAAGAAAAAGAAAGAAGGTTAGAAGAATCACAGGCTAGGTTGGCGTTACTTCAGCACAGACTTTCAACAATGGACAAAGATAGAGATAATGCAGATGTCTTTTTAAAGGTCTTCATGATAGTTAAACAATAATTATAAAATAAAATTTAGAATTGTTCCAAACAGCCTTTTAACATCTTTTCAAAGATATATACGTGTCATTTGAGACTGGTGCAAAACTATTTTGTAGTGTATTCATGAAATTTTTTCCACTCATGGTAGTTTCTATATTTGATCATTGTTGACATATAAATTTTTGTACAAGCTAGCACCCTTAATAACTTGTTTTAGGAGACTACTACCTAGAGCGCCTCTCCTATGGGTACGAAAACCTTCAAAGAATTGTAGCTGGAAAAATGATTTAAAAAGTTTGAAATTATACTTATTAAACCATAACCATGGTAGATATCATTTTAAATTCTTAAATGCAATTAAACATACGCACATTCTGAAATGCAGAATACTATAATCTCCTTACGCCAAAGTAAATACACACATATTCTGGTATAACATGACCAGTTTATAATAGGTAACAGGGAATTAAAATTTGAATTACAATAGAATGTCTGAACTTGAGTAAAACAGAGTGTAGATTTTAAAATGAAAGCAGAACATAAAGTGATATATATATATATATATATATATATAAGAAACGAAAATAAATTATGTAAAATAAATAAGAACAAAATATGAACACTAAAAAAATAAAATCAAGGTAGGTAGACAATCAAACACTAGGTGATAATAATAATTGTAACATAAACTGTTATTTAAACTAACAGTTCATACTTTTCTAACTCTTAAAACACAAACTTTTGCTCCACTAAAAGAAAGTCTCTTAAAACTGACAAGTTTAGATATTACTTAAGATTCAACAAAAGACTAAAATAAACAGTCACAATACTTTAAAACAAAGACAATATGAGGAAGTTAGCTCTAAATAAACATGTGGAGAAGGCGGCGCTTGGGGTGGTGAGTGGCCACTTTGCACGTTGTTTATTTCAGTCCTCTTAGTAATGTGGTCTAAACTTGTTAGAGATTTTCTTTAGTTCAACAAAAGTTTGTGTTTTTAGAGTTTCAAAACTGTGAACTGTTTCTTATATAGCTTAAGAGTTTATGTTAAAAAAATGACATATATATTTTTTGCTTGCCTGCATTTTAAATTCTATACTCTGTTTTACTCAAGTTCTAGAACATACATTCTATTTTCATTCAGTCTATTACCAACTGATCCTGTTATATTAGAGAAACAGTGTTTATTTATTTTTAAATTATAGTATTCTGTATTTCAGGATGTGTTTATGTCTTTTAAAATGATATCTGCCATGGTTATGGTTTAATGACTATAATTTCAAACTTCTTATTTGTTTTTCCAGTTAAGACTATTCCTGAGTTTCCATATTTACAAGGGAGGCACCTAGGCAGTAGTATCCTAAGATGAGTTGCTAACGGTGTGAACTTGTGCGGAAATTTATGCATGAACAATCATATCATGGAATTGTACAGATGTATTGCATAATGTCATTTCTTTGAGGAATATGATTTTATGATTTTTATCTATTTTGTTATCTTTTATCATTGTTATGTGCTGATGTTGACACTTCATTTTATGCTAGTTAATGATGTATCTTATAGTCAATAATAATTGAGTTTGAGTCATGATGTCTTTTCTATTCATTCCTGCTTTTGCTCTGGATTTGCATGAAAAGCTTTTGAGGGGTTGCAGCATTATATCATTCTTTATATTTACGTCATATTCCTTTAAATAAGAATTGGTATTAAGATCTTCGGGCAGGCCGTGTAATTCTATTGATGTTATACATCTTTTGACTTGTAAACACTTGCATAATGTTGATTCTTCAAGGAATGTATGAAAATCTGAATGTGTTCAAACGTGCTTTTTGGGATTATGTGCGATATTTATTTGTGGCAGGTTCCAAGGGAGTCACTTCTCTTTGTGATTATATCTTTTGGTGGCATGGCATCATGGGATGGTGATGAAGCACCTTTCCAAGAGTGTGATGAGACAATCACTTATCAGGTTTTTCTTTTTAATTTTTTAAATGTGCTGTGGTCATGCTTGCCCTGAAGCGAGAAGTTTTTCATGCTTACGGTAATCAGTAAAGTGGTTGAAATGATATGATCATTAAAATAACTGTGGAATTGAATGTTGCTTTTCAGGTAGTGGATAGACCTACGCAGGGCCATAAATATTTATCTAGAGACTATATCCAGCCTCAATGGGTGTATAATTGTGTAAATGCTCACATTATCTTGCCTACAGAGCATTATTGCATGGGAAGGTAACTCCACCACTAATTGCATAGTTCTCTAACAGCTTGATTCCAAGCCATGCATCATTTTCACATTCCTGATTAATGCATTTTAAAATTTCATATTTGCTGTCACTCTTGATCTCCCTTGTAAGCATAAAATTTCTAATTCATGCAAATACGGGTGCGCTGTACAATTGGAAGATACGGTATAATGCATTATGAAGAAATTGACTTGTTCACAGAAACCTTTTAGTTTACGAGTCTCATCAACAATTTTATTTTATTTTCAATGTACCAGGGTTCCTCCTCATTTATCCCCATTTGTGGATAATGAAGAAGAAGGCTACATGCCAGAGTATGCAAAAACTATTAAAAGCCTCCAAGAAGCTGCTAAGAAAAATGTTTTACCCATGCCAGGAATGGAGGGTCAGGAAATTACCCATTCTGAAAGCATCCCTGCAGATGCTATTTCTCGTAGAAATGAAACAAATGAGGCAATTGAGAAAGAGAAACAGATTTTTCTTAAACCCCTGTGTTTAAGGAAAGGTTAGGGTAATGCAAGCTAATCATATGTTTATTTCATTCAGGAAGCCGTCATTGACAGGTCATATCAAGAAGAACTTGCAAGGGAACTCCAAGGCTTGCCATAATCAAAATCTTTGTCAGCTGAGCCCTCACATATATCTCAAGAAGTCTCAACTAAGGAGCATGATTCTCTTAGCACACCTACAGGTCTTGATCAAAGTGTAGATGATGAGAAGGTCTTGTCACAGGTGATGATGTCCCGGAAGAAGAGGGGACTTTATGTAGCAATGAAGGTAATATGGAGCAAGTCTTTTTTTTTTTTCCTTTTTCTTTTTGTGCCCCTAACTTTTCAAATGGGTTTGTTGTTTGATTGGTTGGATGGAATTTGACTTGTTTTTTACACATTGTAGATGGGAAAAGCAAAGAAGAAAAAGCATGTTAAGCTTCTTGAAGACAGGAAGCGAAAGTTGGAGAAAGAAAATAAGAACCAATAAGCGGCATGTTTTCTTGAGTTATGTTTTATGAGACCCCGCATTATATTCTGCAACATGGTGCAGAAGCCCTAGAGTTCAATATTCTCCTTATAGATAATTCCAACAGTAGTCTGCAGCAAATTTTGGCCTTTGTGATGACCAGGTCTCAGTATCAGGTCATCAGCTATTGTATCATTGATAGTGAATCATTTCGTAAACAATGCTTCTCTAGATAAAGCTTAAATGCCATGGAATTGAGGAATCTTTTAGGGGTCTTGCATTTTATTTAGACCTGTTTTATGCATTTCTGTTTTAAAGTAACCTGAGCTTACTGAATATAATTCTTCGTATCAGAAAGAAACTTAAAAATCCTTCCTGACAGACTATTCAATACTGAAATGAATCAATAGCTCATATACCTGCTACAACAACGACAGCTGAAATGGCTGCTAATGTACTGAGAGTAATAGCAAATGCAGCAAGTAATAAAAGCAACAATGAAAATTCGTGCAAGATAAGTGAAGAAGATGGCCATGAAGCTTCCAACAGCAGCGATGGACAGGAGACTAATGTTAACAGCATTCATGGTTAATGTTGAAATGAAGAGCATCAAATCTCCCAGTCCAGTCAATGCTAAAAGCAAAATTATGCCAACTTACACAATTTTTTTTACCCAAAGCCAAATGGCACATGGTAATGGATTATTCCGAACATTTTTCTTGGAGAAAGATAAGCTTCCTAAGCCAGCAGAAGCAAATAGCAAGGGGGAAGCAGAGATGTGACAGATAAAATAGTTTGATAGATCAACATATTACATTTTTTCTTGCGGTTGAGATTTTTTTTGTTAAGCATTTTTTACGTATTTTATGTTTTATGTCCCAACATTGTGATCCTAAATAATTAAACTGAATCACATTATAATTCAACCACGGGTGGATAGAAATTTGAAATATTTATAAAAAAAATCTGTTTTGTCCTTAAGGTCAACTACTAGCTTACAAAAAAGGGCCTTCAGTGATATGGTATATAATTCTCTTTCGACTACCTTAAAAGCAGAGCGTTTCAGTTTTGGTACATATCATTTTTGATCATATACCGTAAGGGGAGTACGAGAGAGGAGGTGAGAGAAAGCTATGTGGTCATGGGAAGATTTGATTTTTCTGTTAAGGAAGAAGATTCAGCATAATACATATTTTTCTCGACAAGGCTAGGTGCTTGGGGAGCTCATTTCATTAATTAAAATGTTTTGTATGTTCGAAATGTTCTTGGTGCTTTATTTTTAAATTCAAAGATGATTATCTAAATTGTCACTAGATTGTCAGGCTATTTATGTTAATACTTGTCACGCTTCTCGGTGATGAAAGCAAGAGTGGACTTTTATAAGGATACGACAATTGGAAACTCTTTTTAATGATCTTTATAAATTATAATATGCCAGTTCCTGCAAAACTTTCATCAAGATTAGCTACAACGGGTCCTTTAGCTGAAAGCTGTTTTGTCGATGAAAGTGTTAACGTTGGATAGACTTTGATGGTTGCTGATATAATCCAAACAAAGTTCAGATCACCATAACAAAGTTCAGACCACTTCACATCTTTTATTAGTGTTATTGGTTGAATTGCAAAAGTTGGGTTGTGTTGATGAGCATGCATCAATGTATCCTTGTTGATGCATGAGTTGAATTGCAAAAGTTGGGTTGCGTCGATGGGCATGCATCAATGTATCCTTGATGCATGAGTTGATGCGTCGATGTGGTATCTATCTTTGCCTATATAAATGTACACACCTACCACATTTATGACATCGTTAAGTCAATAGAGTAGGTGGGTTTTTGCAGTTTCATTTCATAAAAGTTAGAATATTTTCCAAGTGCCCATAGTAGGAGTAAAGGATGGTACTAATCCTTATTGGAACATCAATGTACTTGGACACCTTAATGTGATGGCAATAAAGATGAAATTCTTGAAATTCCTTGTAGTAGTTAGAATAGAATAGATTTACTTTTCATGCAATTTACTTTTTGTGTACTTAGTTAATATTTACATTTTTATGCACGATAGCCAATTGGCAGAATGAGCACGACTAGTTTTGAGCGTAAACATGTGTTCGATTGGTAATCTTAGTAGCGTTATTGCTTGGTTCACCTAGTAGCATAACTTTTGGTAATTTCAATAGTGGATATGTGAGTTTAGGACATGCACTCATCACCCTTACGCTAATTTAGGATTTATTTTCTTGTTGCTAATTAGATTAAATAATTAATTTCTATATTATTGTCAAGATTAGTTTAAGGCCATAACAACATCAATAATCTTATGCCTCACTTTGGACTAAATCATACGTGACAAAGCTACCACTAGTCCAATTGGAAAGACAATGTCCTGTGATCAATGCTTAACAATCTAGATGCCAAACTAGTTACATCTACAAAATTTGATTGGATTGTGTGTGAATGCTTGTATTTCGTATGGTTGGGCATAGGTCTACTTGCCACTCATCATTAGCGTTGTTGCCAAGGATGGTGCTAGTTATCTAGATTAGTTATATTATAATCAATCGATTTTAAAGTAGTAACGATTTATCTTTTAGAAAATATTAATATTTTAAGTTACACATGTTATCAAATAAAACCATGTTTTCTTCACATAGGATCAATAATGCATCACACAACGAGGACACTAGTAGGAGAAATGGTAGGTTCTACACTAAAGAGAATTAGAGTGAACTACCACAAGCAAGGGTCCCATATGCTCATTTAGACCCTTACTACACTCAAAGGTTATGCTCAACTAATGAAAACAATCCTAGAGAAGATGGAGTAAGTCCTAAAATAGGGAGGGCCTTAAGGCCTAGGACCTCCTCTAAACCTACAAAAGATAAATCAAGGGACCATGGGGGAAAATATAGGAGCCATGGCAATTCTCCTAGGTCACCATCTTCCTCTTCCTATTCAATGTCTAGTTTTGACAAAGATGAACATAAGTATAGAGATAGAGCTCCACTAAGGAGTTAGGATGAAGATAGAAATAGAATGCAAAGGCAAGATGAAAGACATCAAAATAAGCATAGATGAGATCATCACTATTAGACAAATAGAAATAGATATTATCACCATGACATGTTTGATGAAGATGAACCCTTGTTGGCCATTAGGGACACGATACAGATTGGGGAGGCAATTAGAATACCCCATAGGCATTAAAGGGAAAGTTGCATCTAGGCATTAAAGGGAAAGCTACATCAAATGACTTGATATGAATAACATTCCTAAATTTTAAGAAGGTTGTAGTTTTGATCCACAACATCACTTACAAGCCTTCCATGATGCCTACACCTTACAAAATATTGAAAGTAAGTGGCTAAAGCTTAAGCTCTTTTCTAAGACACTAATAGAAGAAGCTGAAAGTTGGTATAGATCATAGGAATTCAATCCACTAGTGGTTCACAATGCTTGAGCTCTTCAACAACAAATACCAAACCTATGAGAGAGTGTCCAATCTAAAAAAAACAAATCCAAGGGTGCAAGCAAGAAAATCATGAATCCTTGGATGTAGCCATGGATAGATACTATTCTATACTACATAGATGTCTAGGCCATGGTTTTTCTCAAAAGGAACAACTTCTTCACATCATAGATGGGATTCATAACAAAATGAGGGAGGCCCTTGGGATCTATGCTCAAGGATGATTCTTTGAATTAAGAGCTCATCAGATACAAAGGGTAGTGAAACAAGTGGCAAAAGAAGGAGAGCTATGTAAAAGGGAGAATCTAGAGGAATATAAATGGGACCAACTCTTCAAAAGAAAGAGGTCCATATTTATGATTAGGAAAAAAAGGTAGCTTTTGATGAGTTGATTTCACAACAAACCTTGTTAATACAAAAGTTTATCATTGAGATTGAAGCAAGGATAGATAAGATGTGGGAATTGATGAATGAAAAAGTTACAACCCACTTGGAAACCATAGAGGAAAATGTAATGCAAAAAGGATCAAGTGATCAAAACAAGAAGAGGAAAAAGAACAAAGAAATAGGTAGGAACACTTATTGACAAAGAGGAAAAATTGCTATAGTAGAAGGGGTTATAGACTCAAACACAAAAGAGGATGATGGATGTGACATCTGCCAATATGAACATTCAAAAAACTATTGCCCAGTTATGTTACATTTACAAGAGTTTGGGGCTTTTACTTTGAATCCCAAGTTCGTACAAAAGCAAATGCCTAGGAAATTATCTTACTCACAAGGTACTTATAGATAGTCCTACAACCAAATGTACTCTTCTAATGGGACTTCTTATTAGCCTCAAAACTACTATCAACTGTAGTGGCAAAATCCATAGTCATGGAGGATGCCATCAACAAACCAACAATGCCCTTATTGCTAGTCGGACTTGTATGGATACTATGTTCAACAACCTGTTTCTCCAAATGGTTCTACTTCCTCTACCTTGAATCACTACCATCACTCTCTTGAATATCATCAACCCACAACATCTCCTGTGAGATCACCATCTCATACCTCTTATCCTTTTTCACATCCTTAATATTCTCATACTTCCCTTCGACAAATGTCACCACCAACAACATAGGAAGGATTAGCACCACAACCTCAATGGAAGAATGCCACTTGTGCTGTGAACGTACATGTAAATGATAATGTTAGTAGATCTTAACCAAAGTCTTGAAAACATCCTTTCTTTAGGATAGTTCCCACACATGAGCACAAAACTCATAGACCTACTGGCTCATCACAACCAGTGCAAGGCCAATCTAGTGCAACACCCTTCCTCGTAAAAACAATGTCTTCTAATTAGATGCAAAAGCCAACAACCATCACTGCTCCAACACAAGACGTGACAGATGAACCTATCATTGTGGAAAGATAGAAAATTCCATGCATTACTAACAATAATCAAGGATGCAGTTGTGGGCCTGCAATTCAAAGTGTTAATATGATCCCTATACCAACCCACAACCCACAACAAACTTAAGGAACAAGGGTATATACAAAACCAAGTTTACACAAGAGCACTACATCAAAAGACACCTAGTGGCTTGTGAATGAAAATACAAAACCATTCAAAAAAATGCATGGAAACATCCAACCCACTTATTAGCCCTTGTCCCACCTATAAGCTTAGTTGTGGGGAAGATGCCCCATCCTAAATCAAGAATTAATAAGTACATTTTCATTTTTTTGGTTGTTTTACATCATCTTTAGTACATTTTCCATTTTCTTGAGTATTTTACAAATTTTTTCTATATTTGGCTTTATTTGAATTTTTCTTACGTTTCTTCATTTTTCTTTATTTCCACCAGGAATTTGGTGCTAGCTACATTTGCCAATTGATGTTGGTTTGAAACTTCATTGATTGTTTGATTGCAATTGGCTAGATTTCATTTTAGAATTTTGACATTTACTAATGGGACATTGATTCTTTTCATGATCATAGGTAGTGAGTCCACGTCATCCACCACTCCACACAACTCCATGCTGTTTCTTTATTTTGGAAATATGAGGTCCCTTCTTGATAAAAACTTATAATGAATAAGTGACATTGGTATTTTTCAAACTTAGAACAAATTAAGTGGATGAACAAGGGTGTGAATTCAAGGGGATTTGTCACTTTTGTACTTGCCTACCATCTGGGGTTACATGAGTATTTCCTTGGACTTCTCACCATTTCTCTGTTGACCAAGAAACAGGAAGAAATGTCTTTGCATAGTGTGGTTTCCATTTGAAAACAAAAGAAAAAATAGTGAAAATTCAAAGCATACCCCTTAGACACAATAACAAGCTACAAGCATTGGTTATGGGGTTGGGAAGACATGTTACCCATGCCTGAAGACACCCCTCTAACTAAGTTCCTTTTCACTTCCTACTTTTTTTTTCTTCTTTCTTTGGAATGGTGAGTGGTATGTGGGGATGTTCTTGTACCTTGGAGGATGGAAAGGTCTAATGTGTCAATGCAAAGTCATTGGAAGTGGATGGTCTTGATTCGGACGAAGGAAGAAAGTTCATAGGTCATATTAATCACATTTTCCATAAGGGACTTCATGTGAGTACCATGTGAAACAACATTCCACACACACTCTCTTCCACCTACTCTTTATGTGTACCACCTCATTGCCTCTTCTCATGAATGTCTCAATGGGTTCAATTGGTGAATGGTTAGAATTCTTAAATGATATTTTTTGTTGATTCAATTTTTAAAAATCCACAACCATTAATCATCCTTGAGGCCCACGGACTCCTTGGTTGTAGGGCATGCAAGGGCATTAAGGGCACAAGCCTGTTATGAGGAGGACCCACTTACATACTTCTTAGTTGGGATGGTTAAGTTCCTTATCCCTTAGTCATTTTTGCTTTCAAAGTATATGACTTCCCCATTGATTACATCCATTTTTGCATTCCTTGGCCAATAGTCTCTAAATAAATTTCCTTTTTTGAGCCTATTATTAATCCTCTTCGAGCATTTGACCTTATTCTAGGCTTTGCTGGCTTCCTTTGGATTCCAATTTCATATCAAAACTCCTTAATTTTACTTAGTTTTTTAATTGGAAAATTTTTTATTTTTAGCTGCATCAACGCATCCTTGTTGATGTAGCCCAAAAATACCATATATACACATCGACACTTAGAAAATTTTTGCCATTTGCTCATAAATGCCAAGGGAGTTTTTGCAATTTTTAGAGCCCAAAGCATTCTCAAGTCCATAACTTTTTAACTGCTTGTTCAAATTACTCCATTCTTTAATCTTGCATCTAGAGGAGGTGAGTTTTACATCGTGGGGGCTACAAACCATAGATTTTTGATAGAAATTTTTTTGAAATTTTTCTAACTCCTACAAGGTTTAACTAATAAAATAATATTAAAGATCACTAACTAATGTAAGTTAAGCCTTACCTACGAACTCAATTAGCTATTCAAATAAACTAATAATAGCCAAGGAGACAAGGTATCAATGTGTTCTAAGTTACACATTAAAAGCTAATCCTTGGTTATGTTATGATTACAGATGGCATCGAAACCCAAAAGATTGCAAGAGGGAGGACTATTCCATCCAAGGGACAAGTGACCAAGAGGGAGAAGAGGCCAAAAACCATGGTAACCCCAAGAAGAAGTAGCTGAAACTCATGTAACAAGACCTCTTTAGGAGGAGCTCAAAGTGAAATTTGTTCACCAAATTCCCACAGTTGAAATTGGTCAGTCCTAGCGAGATGAGGTACCTGGGCCTAGACTAAACTTGGAAATCACCTTGACTAAGGCCTTCCTAAGGAAAATTCATTTCAAGGAAGTCGAAAGTATGGTTCTCCAAGAATTTAACTTTGGTTCCTTCTTGGACTTCACGCTAGAAGAGGTATAAATGCAACTTCAAGGATCTCCCATGTGGCCTATCCTCATCTCTAGTGGGAAGTCATATATGGGAGAAACATACCTCTTTTGGAACAACAAGTAGGCATACACCAAGGTCAAGATTAAATACATCAGTGTATCTTATTTGATCAAGGCCATTTCAAAGGCCCTCAGGTTTCCTGACATTAGGGCAACCTTGGTGAAGATTTTGACATAGGTGGACCTAGAAGTCATGAAAGAATGGGGCCAATGGTGCTATGCAGTGAACTATAAGGAGTACAATGCATCAACCAAGGCAGTAAAGGAATATTTCAAAATTGCGGCCTATCAACTCAACTCAATGGTGAGGCTAAGTAAAATCATTGCATTCTTTACCTGTGCGTGTGCCACTCTAAGTATAAAATTTCCACTTAATCTCCCACATCTCATCTTCTTGGAAATTGAGAAAAGATTTAAAGAAAATAAGCATGGAAGGAAGACACTCCTTGATGAGTGGTGAGGTACCCCTACACTCAACCATACGAATACGAGCGTTTCACGCACGATCCGGTTGAACTCCAAGAGCCAAGTGCTTATGCGCCTTAATGGAACACTCAGGGTTAATCAATCGTTGTCTTCCCAAACTTACTTGTATTGTCATGGTTGTATGGTTCAATAAGCTTGAGGTATATGATTTTTATAGCTTTTGTATTTTTTATGTCTTCTGCTAATAAAGGAGAGGGAGAGAGAACTAGGTGGCTAACTTACATTAACTATTCATTAACTAAGTTCTAAATGTTCCTAACACTAGTATCCGTTCCCACTTGTTGTACACATCCTGAACCAGTGCAACGCTACTGGGATTACCAAACGATAATCGTTACTAGGTTACCAAGCGCTACACGCATGCTCGAAGCGGTCGTACTGATTATATTTAACTAAGGGGGTTGAAGGTTGAGAGAGATATTAATTAACTAGGAAAGCGTTAAACAATCATTAATTACTAATTAGCTTAATCTGTATGCTGTAGGTTTATCATAAAGTTTGTCTTTATTGTCGTACACAAAATTATGCTCAGGTACAAATTGCTTGAATAAAGATCCTTTTACTCTATGACTGCTACTGCGGGCACACAGAAATAATTCTAACTTTGGAATGACAAAACTACAAGAGTCTGGCTAAGGGTCTAAATCTAATTGTATCATAACTAAGGGCGCCACCTCTTATTTATAGAAGATGAGGCAGGACACGAAATTGTGTGGTGGATGTGATATCGCGGTTCATCATACCCCCATGACTGAATGAAAACTCGTCCTCGAGTTCCTTACAAAATATTGGGAAGGTATGGGATTATTGACGTGAATGACAACTAATGGTCAATGGGATGACATGTGAACAGATCAACATTACAATACATGGCAACATTAGTGTTCATGACTACAAGAGTCAACATATACATAATTGACATCTAGCCTTATTTGGCAGTTGAGAGAGAAGAGAGAGAGAGAGAGAGAGAGAAAAGGAGAAGACGTGTTGCTGCCGATGCCAAGATTGCACCTTCCGTTATCCATCCATAGCTGCGCCATCAATCTTGTTCCTTGCACAACTGTTCCAGCACCAGTCCATCCTAAGTATTTCCTCTAGGTCCAGTCCATTGTTGTATGATTGCCATCTGCACACACAACATAGTCACATATGAGCAAGGATAAGTAAATCACAATCTAGTTGATACCTTGCCTCGGTGTAAGATCCATTGGCTGAGTTGTGATATGGCCAATACAGATTCTAGAGATATAACACTGGTGACTACCCAAGATGTAGGGGTTTGGAAAAATTGAAAAAATTGGACCAGGGCCCCCATGACTAAGAGCGATCCTGTAGTAGCGATAGAATAGAAAAAGATAAGGAATAAGAAAGATGGAG
>MNCI01007544.1:0-76428 GCA_015680685.1 Gnetum montanum
TCCACCAAAATCTTCTTCTTCCCCCAAATCATCCTCACTGACGCCCAAATCATCCTCACTGACGCCGGCATTGCCATATCTTGTTTCAATGTATGTATACCTGTGCAGGTGAAGTTCAACATAATCCCAACATGGATCAGGTACGTGGAAGCCAACAGCCGCTGGTGGGGAATCCTAAGCGCAGTACCAATGCTTCTGCAAGCATGTCATCTGGGTCGATTATCCACCCTCATGACGCTGAGCCTGATCGTTATAGAATCACAGAGGGGCTGGCTCAACCGTGCATACGAGCTCGTCTTCCGCGGCCTGCGCAGACTCGTGCGTAAGAGCTTGTCTGCCGAAGAGCACAAGTGGATCTATCTCTTTCTCTCGCAGCTATTCACATCTCGATGGCTCTACCCCGCAGAAAGAAAGCTCAAAAAGGGCGATAAATTCTTCCTGCAGAACTGCAGCCGACTGAGACACCATGATGAAGTGAAAATCACAGGCTCCAGGACTTACAAGCCCAGCGGGACGACGCTGGTGCGCCTGTGGAACGGGCGAGGAATTGTGGCGGAGCCAGCGGAAGAGACAGAGGCTCTGGAAGCTGAAGTTATGGAGGATGATATTGCCTTGGATTTCTACGAAGGTGTGGAAACTCTGTCGGTGTATGACTCGTGGCTGCCCAAACCCGTTTCTTCTCTCTTTGCTCGTATCAATGCAATATTGGAGCGCTGCTGTCCTCGGAGCGCCCATGCGCGTGAAGAACAACATGCGGATTAGCCAGCGACGGTCTTCTTTGGCTGTTCGCCGAGATGTTTGGTTTTCTCTGTGATTTCTAGATGCGGTAATATGCAGGGTATGGTTTAAATCTTGAACTTGAAATAAAGGAAGATAAGGAGCGGTGTGAAAGCCCAAGAATCAGGAAGAGTAAAGTTTGCTGATAGCTTCTGAACATTTTTCCCCTGTTTATTTTATTCCTTTCATCATTAGGTTTCGTTTTTCTAATAATCAATTTGGCTTTTCTCAGTACCTGTTTCGTCGGTAGCGGACACCAATTTGATAATTTTCAAAAATCAAATTAGCTAAAAACTTTGTACATTCTGTCATACATGCATAGCCTACATTAGATGCCGTTGGAAGTCATCTCTAACAGTTTTTTCCAATCTCATTAAAATAATTGATACCATGTAAACCATAATTTAGACCTTCCAAAAACGAATTAGCTAATCATGATAGTGAAATTAACATGGTAAAAAAGTAAAATTGCAATTCAAAATGATAAAATTAATTTATTAAAAAATATTGGTAAGAACATCTCTTACAAATCAAGGTTTATGATAAAAGGCGCACGGATAAGATGTACCCTTGACAGAGGTTGTGCTATTACCCGAGGCTTTCATCTGTCCTTATTTAAAAATCAAACCCAGAAACACTTGTAACATTTTATGGATGTTTTGGGAACTCGTAACAAGTGTAATTGTACTATTCAATTAACTCAAATAAAATTTCAGTTTCCATTGCGAACATGATAAAATTTGGGTTTCATTATTTTCACTGGCACCTGATATTCTAACATCAAGAAGGCTTATGGACAAGCGCTATAAATCCTTAATGAATGTCATGTGCAAGCGCTATAAATCCTTAATGAATGTCATGTGCAATATTGAACACGTCAATTTTCTCATGCCTCTTGACACATCACGTGCGTACAATTTTGTTAAGAATCCTGGCCTTGCTAAAATGCTTGTGTTTTAACGCTTGCACGGGGTTTTAAAGACATACAGCCCCCAAAATGCTTTAATATAAACCAATCCACTCATGTCCTTTACCCCGACTAAAAATTTTATTATATTTATATACTTGAACTTCACGTACGGTAAAAATATTATTAAGTGTTTTTAATATTTAAAACAAATCAATTAAATTTGTGGCTATCACAATTATATTTAATATACTTAAATGTAACATATTTTAGGAAAATGTCGTGTTAATCTTTGCATAGTCAACATATTATTATTGATGAGAAATTTTAAACCATCTACTTATTCATTCTTTGATAACTGTTCATAGAGCTATACTAAAAGATAAATAGTTTTCCTTTGAATTAAGGCTTCCTCTCATACTATTCAAATATAATTGTTTCTTTCTTCCTACATCTTCTCAAAGTTTTTGAAATATTGTTTATTTGACCATTTTGCAAACCTGCTTAGGATTATTGAGCCATAGAACTATATCATAAAACCATCCTTTATCTTATGTTGTCAACATTACTTTCTTAGAGTATTTATTGAAGGAGAATTCAAAAATATTGAGTGTAAGCTATAACCTAACAAACAACTTTTATCATTGCTTTAAGAAGCACAATATACTATGTTGTCTATCTCTTTACTTTGAATTCATCAAGCAAAAAAATTTTTTGAATTGCTTATATCTATTTCTATTGTTTATTTGCTAGACTAAGACCCTAAACAATACATTCATAGAGTATATTTAATTGAATAATGACATAATAAAATTATGTTTGGACACCTCAAGCTAGAATATAATTTTTCTTACATTTGATTTTTAAGGCAAATATGACTTTCATAGCACTTGTATCTTTTTAAGTAATGCATTGATCCCACGTGTAATTGCATAACCATTCTAAGCTAAGATATTTATGAAACTGAAACTAAATTCTTACTTATATCTACTAGGACCATTTTGAATCTTTCAAAGAAAGTAGTTTCGAAATTCCTTTTATGATCTTTTAATCAATAACTTAATGTTGCCCATTGGAATCGAATTTATGACCTTGGGTTTCTATGCCAAGGCTATTACAACTAAGTAAACACATGTTTATTTCCTGTAGTATGTAGTGAAATTGAATGTCTTATTATGACATTTTATTCAACTCTCACTAAGACATTTTATTCAACTAAAGTAACGATAAGGTGCACATGGTTTAATCATTTATCACATTTATAAATTCTTGCCTACTTTTCTCCAACTTACTTTACATATCTCATCTTCATCCTAAGGAATGACATGTACAAATTTTGTCATGGGTTTGACATTTATTTGCCTAATGCTTGCTTTATTAATTTTTCTCCCATGGGTTTGATTTTGGTGGGCAATGTTGAGTTATATAAAGTTCTAATTGAATTTGTATTTGACTTATTTTAGATTCTAACACTTCCTAAATGACATTACACAACACCACTATTTAAATGAAGAGGAACTTAATGAAAACTTAATATCTATCTGATAAATCCTATAGATCTTAGGAATAATAAGGCTTTATTATGAGTTTCAATTTTATAATAGATCACGTCATTATAGGTTTGCTCTTGTTATGGGAGGCTTTGAAATGGATCACATCTACATGTAGGCAAGGTTGTAATATTAACTAGAAAACTTTGAAATCCTACCCAAACTTATCTAAACATTAATGTCTCTCTTAAACTTTCTAGTTTCTCTTTCCCTTTGTTAGGACCCATCATCAAAGTGCAAGAGGGGACCTTTCTTTTCCACTCTTAACTTCCATTTCCTTCCTCTTTGTTCCCTCCTTTTCGTCTTTCTTGAAAACATAGGGACAATCCCTGAACTTTTATCTGCCAAAATCTTCTTCTTCCCCCAAATCATCCTCATTGATGCTAGCATTGTCACATCTTGTTTCAATGTATGTATACCCGTGCAGGTGAAGTTCAACATAATCCCAACATGGATCAAGTACGTGGAAGCCAATAGCTACTGGGTGGGGGGTGTTTGTGGCTGGGTGGGGGAATCCTAAGTGCAATACCAATGCTTCTACAAGCATCTCGTCATGGTCGATTATGCACCCTCCTAACGTTGAGCTTGATTGTTATGGAATCATAGAGGGCTTGGCTCAACCATGCATATGAGCTTGTCTTCTGCAGCTTGCATAGACTCATGCGCAAAAGCTTGTCTACTGAAAAGCACAAGTGGATCTATCTCTTTCTCTCGTAGCTGTTCACAACTCAATGGCACAATCCCATAGAAAGAATGCTCAAAAAGAGTGATAAATTCTTCCTGTAGAACTACAACTAATTGAGAAACCATGATGAAGTCAAAATCATAAGCTCCAACACTTATAGGCCCAGCAAGATGATGTTGGTGCACCTGTGATGTTAAATGTGTTTAATTGTTAAACATGTTTTTTTTGTTTCCCCTAGTCTTTAGGAACTTTCCTTAGGGATTCGATTGCTATTTTCATTCTTTAGAAGTTGAAGGGTCTGTCGTTATAGAAGTTGAAGGATCGGTTGTTATAGAAGTTAAAGGGTTGACCATTACAAAAGTTAGAGTGTTAACCATTATAAAAGTTGCTATTTTCCATTGATGTATTTGCCTATTTAAAGGCCATTATTAGTTGAATAAAAATGAGAAATTTAGTTGCCTTTGTTTGCCCCTATTTTGTTATCTAAGGCTAGCAGTGTATAGGCAAGTAGTGCACAATCTCATAGGCTAACAATGGTATTAGAACTTGGTTCAAGAGGCTAGAGAGAAAGCCTAGTTCACGAGGCTAAAGAGAAAAGTATAGTAGTGCACTCGGTTTAAGAGACTTGAGAGAAGAGAACAATAATGCATAAATGGCATCTAAAAATTTCTTATAGCCTAGCATCCCATGTTTTGATGGTCACTATGACCATTGGAGCATGTTGATGGAAAATTTCTTGAAGTCTAAGGAGTACTGGCAAGTTGTTAAAGATGGTGTAGTAGCACTTGTAGTTGAGGTTGCATGTACAAATCAACAAAGAAAGGAGCTAGAGGGACTAAGGCTAAAATATTTGAAGGCAAAGAATTATTTAATTCAAGCAATTGATCATTCTATCTTGGAGACTATTCTGAGCAAAGAAACTTCAAAGGATATTTGGAATTCTATGAAGAAGAAATATCAAGGGTCTTTGAGAGTAAAGCATGCATAGCTTCAAGCCTTAAGAAGGGATTTTGAGACTTTGTAGATGAAATATATGGGGAGTCTATTACCAGCTATTGTGCAAGGACAATGGGGATAATCAATAGCATGCCATTTCATGGTGAGAAGATGGAGGATGTGATTATTGTTGAGAAGATATTGCATTCCCTATCCTCCACATTTGATTATGCTATTTGTTCAATTGAATAATCCAAAGATGTTAATGCACTTTCCCTTGATGAACTTCAAAGTTCTTTGTTAGTCCATGAATAGAAGATGAATCAAAATTCGTCTTTTGGAGAGCAAGCTTTGAAGGCTTCTACTTTTACTTATTCCTTAAGAGGAAGAGATAGAGGTAGAGGTAGAGGTAGAGGAGATCGAGGAAATAGAGATGGCAACCGACATTTCAAAGGGGATAGTGATAAATTTCAAGGCAAATGTAGAGGATAGGTTCACAAATCTAAGGTGGCATGCTTTAGATGTCATAAATATTAACATTATCATTTTGAATGCTACACTAAACTACCCATTGAGAAAGGAGAGAAATCAAATTTTGTAGAAGAGAAGGAGTGTAAGACTTTGTTGATGGCAATTCAAGCCAACCAAGAGTCTCAGTTAGATGTATGATATCTGGATATTGGCTACAACAACCATATGTGTGGATGTAAGTCTTCTTTTTCTTACTTATATGAAAGGTTTCATTCTACAATAAGTTTTGGTGATTGTTCTACTATAAATGTAATGGGAAAGGGGGATATTAACATTAGAACCAAGAATGGTTTTCTAGAAACAATTTCCAATGTTTTTATGTTCTTGATTTGAAAAGCAATTCATTAAGTGTTGGTTATGTAATATCTATTCAGAAGGATGCTTGTAAAATTTATGATTCTTCAAGAGGAGCTATTGTAGTTATTCAAATGATCTTCAACAGATTATTTCCATTGAGAATCGAAAGTGCTCAATCTTACCTTAAGATTGAAGTAAAAGACCCAACATGGCTTTGGTATTTTTACTATGGCCACTTGAATTTTGGAGGATTAAAGACTCTACAATAGAAGAATATGATGATTGGTCTTCCTTAAATTACAATTCCTTCCAAAGTCTATGAAGAATGTGTCATTGGTAAATAACATCATTCATAATTATTTCAAGAAAAATCATGGAAAGTAAAGAATGTTCTTGAAGTAGTTCACTTCGACATTTGTGGGCCAATAAAACCATCTTCAAATAGAGGTAAGAGGTACTTGATCACCTTCATTGATGATTATACTCAAAAAAGTTGGGTTTACTTTTTGCAAGAGAAGTCTAAAGATTTTAATGCATTTAAAAGCTTCAAGACACATGTTGAGAATGAGTTTGGAATGGTCATTAAGACTCTTCATACAGATCATGGAGGCGAATCTTATTTAAAAGAGTTCGATGTTTTTTGTGAGAATCATGGAATTTGGAGAGAGCTCACAGCCCCCTATACACCACTATAAAATGGTGTATTAGAGAGAAAAACTAGAACTATCCTCAATATGGTGAGAAGCCTCTTGGCAAGAGGAGGTATTCCAAAGAGTTTCTAACTAGAGGCTATGAATTGGAGCATCCATGTTTTGAATAGAAATCCTACCTTTGCCATTCAAAACATGACAACATAAGAGGCTTGGAGTGGGAGGAAACCAATAGTGGATTACTTCAGAATATTTGGTTGCATTACCTACACACATATCCCTAATGAGAAGGAGAAGAAGCCAGAGGATAAGAGTGAAAAATGTGTCTTTCTTGGCATAAGTAAAGCATCCAAAGCATATAAATTATATAATCCTTTGACAAAGAAGATGGTGACTAGCAAAGATATCATCTTTGATGAAGAGAGCACTTGCAATTGGAATGGAAAACAACCTACTTCAATTATTTTTGACTATGAAACTAGGACTCTGTAGCACCCAAAACTACAAAACTTAGAACTATAGACTTTGAAGCACTAAGAACTATGGAGCTTGAAATCCCAAAAGCCGTAGAGGCTGAAGCACTAAGAACTATGGAGGCTGAGGCTTCACCAAAAATAGTAGTAGCTAAATCTCATCATATTTGAAAAAGACCCTTATGGATGATGGATTATGAGGTAACTGGGATTGACCAATCTGATGATCCAATCATCCACTTTGCCTTATTTGTAGATTCTGATCCCACAACTTTTGAAAGTGCTATTAAAGAATCAAAATGAAGGAAATGGAGGATGAAATTGAATCCATTAAGAGAAATGGTACTTGGAAGTTGGTTGATCTTCCAAAAGGGCACAAAACCATTAGTGTGAAGTGGGTCTTCAAAAAAAAACTAAAGGAGAGTAGTAAATTTAACAAGTATAAGGTGCGATTCATGGCTAAGAAATACAAGCAAGAATATGGAATTGACTATAAAGAAGTCTTTGCTCCTGTTGTAAGACATGATACAATCAGATTGGTGATTGCATTAGAAGCACAAAATTCATGGCCTATCTTCCAAATGGATGTTAAGTCTACATTCTTCCATGAAGACTTGGAGGAATAGGTATTTATTAATTATCCCCTTGGTTTTGTGAAGCTTGGTAGAGAGCACATGGTCTATAAATTAAAAAATGCTTTGTATGGACTAAAACAAGCTCCAAGAGCTTGCTATAGTCGTATAAATACCTATTTTTCTAAGGAGGGATTTCAAAAATGTCCATATGAGCATACAGTTTTTACAATGATTGATGGAGGAAAAGTTCTCATTGTATTATTATATGTTGATGATCTTATTTTCACTAACAATGATAGTGAGTTGTTTGAAAAATTTAAGAAGTTAATGATGGATGAGTTTGAAATGACTAATCTTGGAAAAAATGCATTACTATCTTGGCATGGAAGTAGTCCAATCCCTTGTTGGAATCTTTATTTCTCAAAAGAAGTATGTCAAAGGAATTTTGGAGAGGTTTAAGATGAAGGATTATAATATTGTAAGCACTCCAATTGAGATTGGCTTGAGGCTAAATAAATATCCTAAAGGAAGCAAGGTGGAGGCTACACTCTACAAGTAAATTGTTGGGAGTATAATGTATTTGACTGCAACCAAACCTGATATAATGCATGTTGTGATTCTTATCAGTAGATACATGGAGTCTCCAAAGAAGATGCATTTTTTGGCTACTAAAATAATATTTCATTACTCGCAAGGGACTAAAGATTTTGGGCCATTTTACAAGAAAGGTAAGAAATTTGATTTTGTGGGATTTACTGATAGTGATTATGCAGTAGATCAAGATGATAGGAAGAGCACTTTGGGATATGTTTTTTTGATGGGCACAGTGGTTGTTTCATGGTTATCCAAGAATCAATCATTTATCACATTGTCAACCATAGAGGCTGAATTTGTTGTTGCAACATCTTGTGCTTGCCAAGCTATTTGGCTAGGAAAAATTCTTAATGAGCTATACTTCAAGTAAGAGGGGGCTACTACAATTTTCTATGACAACAATTCTACCATAAAGTTATCCAAAAATCCTATGCTACATGGAAGAAGCAAGCATATTGATGTGAGATTTCACTTCTTGTGTGATCTATGTAATGATGGTATTATTGATTTGGTGTTTTGTAAGAGTGAAGATCAACTTGCTAATATTCTAACCAAACCCTCAAGTTATCAACATTCCAAAGGTTGAGAAAGCATCTTGGAGTCTACACATTGAATGATTCTTGTTAAATTGATAGTTTACAAACTTTTAGTTTACGAGAGGGTGTTAAATGTGTTTAATTGTTAAATATGTTTTTTCATTTGTCCTAGTCTTTAGGAACTATCCTTAGGAATTTGGTTGCTATTTTTGTTCTTTAGAAGTTGAATGGTTGGCTATTATAGAAGTTGAAGAATTTTCCATTATAGAAGTTGTAGGGTTGGTCGTTACAAAAGTTGAAGGGTCAACCATTATAGAAGTTGAAGGGTTGACTATTATAGAGGTTAAAGAATCAACCATTATAGAAGTTGTTATTTTCCATTGATCTATTTATCTATTTAAAGGCCATTAATTAGGTGAATAAAAATAAGAAATTTAGTTTCCTCTATTTGCCCCTATTTTGTTCTATTTTATTATTTGAGGTTAGCAATGCACAAGCAAGCATTGCATAGCCTTAGAGGTTGACATGTGGAATAGGTGAAGAATTATGCCAGAGCTAGCTAAAGAGATGGAGGCTTTGGAAGCTAAACTTATGGTGGATCATATTACCTTGGATTTCTACAAAGGTGTGGAAACTTTGTCAATGTATGACTCATGGCTACCCAAACCTATTTATTATCTCTTTGCTTGTATCTATTCTTTGTGACAAGCAATGTGTAAATATGCAAGATTGGAACATTGTTGTTCTTGGAGGGCACATGTGTGTGAAGAACAACATGTAGATTAGCTAGCGACACTCTTCCTTGGCTATTTGCTGAGATATATGGTTTTCTCTATGATTTGTAATATGCTAAGTGTGGTGTGAATGTAAAGTAGTCATTTGAAAAAGTGAAGTACAGTTAAAATGAAGCAAGATGGAGGAATGGGTGAGATGCCAAGAAGTAAGTGGGAAGTAAAGTTTGCTAACAGTGTTTGAAAACTCTTCTCTCATTTTTCCTCTTCCTTTCAATTTTTGCTCCTAACCACAGTAAGGACCATAGGCCATGCCCATCAAATTATAAATTTAGTGTCTCAGTAACACAAGTTAATGGAATTTCTATTTTGATGCCACTAGAAATTTTTTAACTAGCTTAGCCCATGAGCCATGGGCAACAAATCCTAGATACAAGTGTCTCAGTCGCACAAGTCTCTTAAATTTTATCATGACCCTCACACTTAAATTTCTTGAGATTTTTAAAGAATATTATCATCTTAAATAAGTTAAAATCCATACAATTGTGTTTTTGAAACTCCTTTACTAATGTCCTAGTGCCCTAGCACTCGATGCTTAATTCTTTTACAACCCCTCCACTAATACCTTACTACTATAGCACATTGCATGTTGGCATTTTTTTGATGGCATCAAATGCTCACATTTTCTTTTATATTAATGAAATGTTAGCTTAGAATTAAAATTTTTAATTTGGAAATTCTAAGTTATGGATTTGATTCTCCTAGGAAATACTGAGTTATAAAGTTCTATAATTTAATATTGGACTATGTATCTTTAGGGGTAAATATTGTTGAATTAGCTTAGCTATTTATTTATGATATATATCTATTATTTGATCAAGATAATATTTGATATTTTTTAAATTAATAGAATCTCAAATTGTTTCACTTGGAATTGATTTTCATATTGAAAAAAAAACCAATGTATGTTATCTCAGCTAAATTAATACTTTTGTGAAAAAGTTATCCCTTAGAGAAAGATCATGATAATAATAATGTGTTAGCCTAGTGGTATGATACTTGACTTAGAAGCTCCAAGTCATGGGTTAAATTTTGGTGGGCAATGTTGCCTTATAGAGAGTTCTAATTGAATCCTATATCTTAGGTGTACCTATGTTTTCCTTATTTTTGGTTCCAACACCCTTAACAATAACTTTTATTTATGTTTATAAAGTCCAATTGACCCTCACCATGAAAACAATAAAATTGTTAAATTATTATACTAACTGAAGAAGACTCTCTTGGACAGGGCTAGTGGTTGGCCTCTTAGCCAAAAAAATGTTTTCAAGTTCCAACATCCTCCTCTCCAAAACAACATTTTTCTTTTATTTTAAGAATGGTAGAAATTGAGATTGAAATCAAAGCTCTATTACTTCCAAAGTTACATAGGATATATTAGATAGATATTATATTTTTATGAAAAATAAAGTTAGATTCTACAAATTGACCAAGCACAAATGAGGAAAGCAAAAATAAATCATAGAAGTTTTTTTTGTTATAACATTATAACGCTATCTCAAATGGGTAGTCATAGCATAAGAAAGAAACACATGTAACTCATCTTCAAGGGCTCTTGACCTAAATTACTTACAAATGCACTCTTCTTAGGGGAGTTGAATCCATCTTCCACTTTCAATTCTAGAATAATGAGAACTTATGTGATAGTTTTTGATAGCATTTTTATACTTGATAGGAATAGCAACTAAGAGTTAGTCAGCTTGTACATATAGTTTATTAGATCTAATGTGGTGTAAATAAATTTATCTCTTACCTTCTATATTAGACCATATTTGTGTTAAAAAAATTTTCTTGACTAGCTAGTGAATATGCTTAGGATTTTTTTGCACATTCTCTAAATAGATATTCCATTTTCTCAACCATTGCATTCCTTGAAAATACCAATCATTATCTTATGAATCCTCAAAAAATGCTTTAGAAAATTTTTCTTGCCTTTAAATGTGAAAGCTATAAGTATACATACTTCTTGGGATAAAACCTATGACTTGCACATCATAAGCCACAAAGCCTAAATGAACCATAAACCTTGTTAACACATATGCTCCCATTGTAGATTTTGGATTTCATAATAAGTTTTATGCAAGAAACCTATATCAAGACTATGGGTAATATCATTCTTTTAATTTGTAAATAAGGCATTCATTACAAGATGATTCATTATTTAGAAAACTTGGTAAACTACCTCAAATGCTAAAACATGTCTTAAAAGACCTTTAGAGATGTTCCTAGAATAATAAAGATCTGTGTCTAGAATTATATATATAAATAGATTGAAACTAAATTTTTATTATGTCTATAATGTCCTTATTGGATCTATTGAATAAATAAGTTTTATAATTCCTTTTACAATTTTTTTTAAATTCATAATTCAACATTAACAATTGAAATTTATTGGGAAAAATGATTAAAACAAAGGATGTGCTAAACCATAGAAATAAAGAGAGAGAGAGAGAGAGAGAGAGAGAGAGAGAGAAGAACATATATGATTTATATGAAAAGAAACATCCACAAGGCAAGGCAAATAGATTTTATTCTAGATGAATTAATGAATATAAGGCTTCTCTCATTCTTTTCAATTGCATATTATAATTTTAAGAAGTTCAAACAACACTCAAACTTCTTTAACTAGTTTTTTAAACATATTTTCATACTTTTGACTTGTATAAATCTTCACTAACAACACTTCAACTTCTTCAATAATTTGTGGTATACAACGATATTTTGTGTGAATATGCTTTCTTCTACAATGATAATTTCAACTTTGATTTTAAAAAAAATATTTTAACTTACTTTTTTATATCTAACTCACTCAATATGCCCTAAAACCAAACAACTTCTTTGCAAGCTTTTGTAGCATCCATGTACTCTACTTTAGTGGCTATTAATGCTACAAAAGATTATAATTTTAACATCCAACTAATTAGACCTACTATAAGAGTAAAGACATAATATATGATGGACCTACTCTTTTCTAAGTTACCTACACAATCAAAATCAAGAAAACTTACAAGCTTGCTATTATCTTTATTAGAGGCAATACAATAATTTAGTGTCCTTCAAATATTAAAGTTCTTATTTCACTATAGTCCAATGGTCTTAACTAGGATTTGCTATAAATTTACTCATGGTTCTAACTATAAAAGAAATTCCTAGTCTTGTACATACCATGACATATTAAACTTCCTACTACATTTGCATAAGGCACATAAGACATATATCACTTTTCTTCTTCTAAACTAGAACATAAATCCAAAGAAAAATTAAAATGAATACCAAAAGATATACTTACATATTTAGCATCTATCATATTAAAATGCATGAGGATTTTCTACATATATTTTTCCTATGAAAACCATAGCCTACCATTTTTGCTATCTTTGTGTATCTCTATGCCCAAGGTTTGATTTTCTACTCCTAGATTTTTTATATCAAATGTCCTAGATAATTGAGCCTTTAGCTATTTGATTTCAAATATACTTTGGATTATAAGCATGACATCAACATATAACATCAAAACTATAAAAATGTCATTGCCAGCAATTTTAAAATATAAAAAATGGTCATATTCATTTTTTTGGAAATTTTGGCTTAATATGAAAGAATTGAACCTTCTATACCACTTTAGAGAATTACTTTAGGCCATACAATTACTTCTTGAATTTGCAAATAAAATCCTCTCTAACTATCTATACAAAATATTTAGTTTATTTCATATATAGTTTCTTATCCAAGTAACTATGTAAGAATTTTTTTTTTTTACATCCAATTGTTTTAGTTCTATATCAAGTAAAATAAGTAGAGCTTGTTAGAGATAGCATGATACATTTCCTCATGTGGATCATCAATGTTGCTCTCAATTTCATATTTCATTTTATATTTTAAATTTGGAATTATGTAATATTTTTATTTTTAAAGGTAGAAGTCATTAAGAGTTAGTTTTAAATTTTAAAAGTTTAGAGGTTATGTTTAAGATGTTAGTGTTAATGCACACGTCACTTTTGTAAAGGCTCATTGGTCCCACAAGTAATCCTTATTAAAGTGAGCCATATCCAAAAGCTATAAGAGGAGTCCTCTTCTTCATTATAAACTTGATGAAAGTAATTTGAATCACTTTAAGGGTAAATAAAAGAGGAGTGTGCTAGTTGTTCCTTGAGCTCTTTGTGTGCAATTTTCTTTCTTTTTTCAAATTCTTACAACATGGATTTCTCAAAATTATTTGAAGATTCTCAAAATTCTCTCACCCATTCTTACAATGTTCTCATAACTTTATCACAACTAAAATCTCATAACTCTCAAAGATTTTGAGTTCTCACATTCTCACAAATTTCACTTTATTTCTCTTAATTTTTACAAGCATTTTTCTCATATATGTTAGTGTTATATTTAAGTATAAATGATCTATGTTATTGGTGTTCAGTCTAGAAGTGTTTGATGTTATGAATATGTAATTCTAGTAATAATTTCATTAATTTCTTAGTTAAGAAGATTTGCATGTTTGAGGATTTGTAATTTTAAAATCTAGATCAAAGTTTCAAGCTCATTTTTCAAGGGTCTTTTTTTTCATTGAAGAACTTATTTGGAATTTTTCATAATCATCCTTTTTCTCATTATTTAAAGAAGTGTTTGAATGTTGTAAGCTTGAATAACTTTGAATATTGATGTATTTAATAGTTGCAGATAGTTCTAGATAAATCAATTTCAAATTTAAGCCCTTTGAGGGTTGAGTCATTGATAATTTCTCACATAGTTTTTCTTCCTACATGTATTTGAAGTCCATGTTATGAACTCATGTTGCATATCATCCTAGATCTTATTTCATGCATGAATTGACACATGTATTATGATTTCTAGTTTGTTTTAATCTTGTAATTGAAGTTTTAGAAGAACTCTCATTGATTTAACCTTTAATGAAGCCTGTTTATTGCTTGATTTAAGTGTTCAATTTTTCTTACTATAGATCATCTCAATGAGAATCAATTATAATGAACTAAATCAATTTATTCATCAGGATATCAATTTCAATTGATCTAGCAATACAGATTAATATTACAAAATCAAAAAAAATTGAAGTGCTAGATATATCACCAACCATTACTACAAAAAATCCAATTGATATAGTTATTTTTGATCTTACCTATCATCGTCTAGATGATAAGAATCCATCAAATTGTAGAAAATTCTGTAGAGCTTCTCATTTTCATATTACACCAATGATTCCAATTTATACAGAGGCTTCAAGTCTTGATCCAAGTTGGTTGAAGTGATGTCCAAAAACATCTCAGATTTTGTGCATTTTGAGCTACAATTGAGGTTAAAATCTTAGGGCATTTTGATTGTGATTACTTTATTATTGTATTATTAATCTTCAACAAAGATAACAATATTCCCAATAGAAACTAATTTTACAATTAACTAAAACATTTTTGTAAAATCCATACCTTCATTTTTGGAATAATCTTTTGCTACCAGTTTTTCTTTGTATATGTAAATTTCACCATTAGTTATTTTCTTTAGTTTGCAGACCCATTTATAACTAATAATTTTTCAACCTTTTGGAAGCTTAACCAAAATCTATGTTTCATTCTTCTTCAAAGAATATGTCTTCGCTTACATTACTTCTTTCCATTTAGAACTAGAAGCATCTTTCTTAACTTCTTGAAATAAGTCTAGTTCTTCTGCATATTAAAAAAATGCAAGTATACATATAACATAATCATCACATTTCCTAGGAGGGACACCTACTTTTTTGGATCTTCTTAAAGGTTTTACAATTATATCTCTTTTGGCATTTTCATTTATTAAAGTTTCTACAAGTAACTAAAGGTCTTCCTATTGTCTATTTAAAGATGACAAAGTCTCCAACTCAGCTAGCTAATTACTAGGTATATATATTCATTCTTATTAAACTTTACTTCATATTCAATGTTGTTAGATAATATTGATAGAAAACTATATTTTTTTTGTAGATGATTTTATGATTAGTAGGATTCCACAATATGTACTCCTTCACATCATTAGCATATCTAACAAATATATACTTTCTAAATTTGGGATGCAATTTATAGATTGTTTTTTTGGAATTAGAGAATATGTAGTATAACCAAAAACTTGAAGAAGAGAATAATAAGAATAAAGACTTATCAATATCTCTTTTGAGGTTTTAGAATTTAATGTAGTTGTAGTGATTAGTTAACCAAGAAACATGTTGTTGAAATAGCCTCTATCAAAAATTCCTGTTTCAAATTAACATTATCCATCATACTTCTTTTTCTTTCAAAAAGAGTATTATTCATGCATTCTAAAACTCCATTTTGCTCAAGAGTATAGGGCACCATCTTGTGTCTTGTAATTCCAATTTCTTTGCAATAGTTTTAAAACTTCATAAAGTTAATCTCTTCTCTATTATCTATTCTTAAATATTTAATTAATTTATATGTATTATTTTTAGTGTAATCTTTAAATTGCCTAACAACATCAAAACATCAAATTTCATTTTTTAGCATATAGACCGAAACTTGCCTAAAATAATGATTAATAAAGTTAATAAAATGTACATTGTCTCTAAGTGATACCTTAGGTGATTGTTCCCATACATTTGAATGTACATAATTAAGAACATTTTTTCTTTCATGTCTCTCTCTTTTAAATTTATTTCTTGATTGTTTTCTAAAAACATAATGTTCATAAAATCTCAAATTCAAAGATTTTAAGTTTACAAGCAACTTATGCTTCATTAAATTTATTATCCTTTCTCACTCCTATGATCCACACATTGATGCCATACCATAAATAAAAAGGATCTTAACTATTAGCAAATGCTAAATTAGCAAAGTTTCTTTTTGTAGCATCCTATAACTTGTAAATATTGTTATAACATTTAACAACATTTATCACTACCAAGGCCACTTTGATAATTTTCAAAATGATTTTATAGCTTTAAAAATCATAATCTTTTAAGTCTAATGTTTCTAAAGAAATTAATAGTTTTTTCTAGATCAGGTACATGTTTTACATTTTCTAGTATTTAAATAATATAATCAAACATGTGATGTCCCATCCCTTGTTATGGGAAGAATTGTATCATTAACAATGTAAATAACATTTGAAATAAGATATGCCTGATTATGAAAAATTGTGACTAGTCACAGTACCCCTCGAGGATGGGTTTGACCTATGACATTTAAAGTTGAGACTTGGAGATTGTGCCAAGCATGGAGTTATGGGGCTACATTGGCAAGTGATGAGAGCTAGGTAAAGTATAAAAAGAAGGAACTAATCATCCCTTCAGTCTTATGCCCTAACCATAGTGGTAGTGCTAGATTGTCTCTAAGGATTCTAAGTGTCACAAGAAGATAACCTAGGGCCATTGATAGTGTACTTAGATAAATTTCATTAATAAAGTTTACTATTTATTTTCTTTTTTATTCCATTATCTTACCATTACTTTTATGTTTGAATTATGATTCATATTATTTCAATGTTGTTAATGATTCTATGCGATAAATGATTGTAATCATTGATATCTAGGAATGGGATGCCAAATTTGGGGTCATTAGAAAACCATGGTCTAGAAGGTAAAACTGGATTGAAAAGAAAAAAAAGGATAACAAATTTTCTTTTATTAAAAAGAAAAAAGAAAGTAAGTACATCTATAAGAATATGGGACATGAGAAATAGTAAACATAGATGATAATAGTTTGAATTAAACATCCAACTTAAAAGAGTAAAGGAGATACTTGACAACTTTTTCTTAAGCCATCTAATCTTTCTTGATGACATCACCCTTTTCAAGTACATTGTAATATCTAGCCAGTTCATCACAGAGTGGTCAAAAACAATTGATAACATTCTTTGCAGCAATCTTTTCCTTATTAGTCTTCTCAAGTTTTGACTCCATTAAGTTGACTTGAATTGTTCATTATGCCATGTCTTCTTACCATTATTTTTCTTTCCTATGCATGCACAATATAAAAACTATAATTAAAAGAGAGAAAAAAAGAAAAATAAAAGGAAAGGAAAATAATTAGAATTCACTACTTATGTGAAGTCAATGTTTTCAATTTGGAGGATACATTCATGATTTATCAAGTGTTGGGCCTAAGAAAGTAGCACTTGCTAGCTCTTCTAAACTCTATTCAAGATTCTTGGTCACCTATAGAGCATCTTTAGGAACTACATGAAATGTTGAGGAATCACTAGATTGAACTAATTCATAGTTACCTTTGAAATCATAGGACTTTGACTCCCTTAGGAGATATAATGTCTGATAAATAGAGTGTGGAGTATTCTTATCAATTCAAATCACTAGATTACAAAGAAGAATGACTTCTTCTTTAACAATAGCTACTATTTTTCCTAGAGAGTAGGATAAGATTTTGATGATAATTGAAGGAATCACATTGATGGAAAGAGATCTAGAAGAAGGGATTGTTAATATAGTTTGTGGGCTCCTGAAAAATGTTGAACTGTTCGTTGGAGTCACCCATGGGAAATGTATGTATGGAGATTTTAGTGGTAGGTTTGTAGCTTACTTAGAACCAAACTTATATGGGGATTCCATCCCCAACTCTTGAATGAAGTATTGTTAGCCCAATGATATTTGCAACACAAAATGTGGAAACAACATTAAAAAGGGAACTATTTAAAACCTTATAAGCAGTTCAAATTTACCTCTAATTTTTTCCTTATTATTTACCACTCGACCCTTGTGCACTTGATCCTTGTCCATTGCACTATTTCTAGGTAAAAATAGAGATATTAAAAATATATACATATACATATACATACACACATACATACATACATCTATACATATAATAGGATGTTAGTGTATCGTTGTGATTTATCTCTTCTCTGCTATTGAACATATCGATTGCTTGATTAAATGATTAATGGTACAATGGTTATAAGAGTTAAATTAAAGTGACCTTTTTTTGATAGTATTGCTAGAAAGTATAAAATATTGCAATGCCATTATATAAATATGAGATTATTGACTTATCTATCTTTTTAGTCATTTCTTTGGTTTACAAATGTGTGGATGATCTAGATTAGATATTTTTCTAGATTGAATAAATTAGAGTTTGATTTTTTTTAATTTAGAAGAATATTACACAAATTTTTAGTGTGGCTATTTCTTTTCAAAGTTATCTTTTAATTGTTAAAATTAGTATTGATTGACGTATGGTAGAGCTAGATCTTGGGGTTGTTGATTTGTTTTAATTTTATATGTTAATGTTAGCTTGATTATTGTAGAAAGAAAGTCATCTATGTACTTTCTTCTTTCGACCAATAATTTTTTGGGGGCTTCAGGTGTTAACTCTTGATCTCTAGGAATGGATGTTACATTTTGGATACACACACACACACACACACACAAAGAATAATCATAATTAAAAAATGATGATAAAAACCCTTGGAACTTGATTCCATTGCCTCTACTTTATCTCTCCTTGGACTTACTTCTCTAGCACCTTCTCCTAATTCAGTATGCAACCTAGAGTTTACTAGCACATGAATATCATGAAAAGAAATAATTAATAAATAAGACAAAAATATATAAATATAAAGAAAAATTTTAAACCTCAACAGTTCCTTCTAGATTATGATCTTGTGTGAGAGTTTCTTGATCTTTCTTAGAACATTCAACTTGAGCTCTCACAAATCACTCAAGGAATTTAGGGTACAAACTAGGATTTTAATGATTATTGCTATTATTCAAAACATTGCAACTCAAGATTAGGAACATAATTAAGGGTACACGACATATGGTGTAATGTTTGCTTAGATTTCTCTTGGTCATAGTCATAAGTTCCATGGTAAGGTATAACTTTGTGAATAAGAGAGGGAAAATCATACATCCTACTAGTTTTAGCACCATGGAGTAAGTAGACTAAATAATCACTAACATGAGAAGCTTTGGAAATCTAGAAAACCTTACTGTATATGAATGAGCATAATTAAAAATCTATCTTGTTAATAAAATTAACTTAAAAAAATCATTTCAAGGAAGCATGGAAGTATGCACATAATCAAACATTGTGTGTGTGTGTGCGTGCGCGTGCATGTGCCACCAAGGAATGAATCCCACTTGTGAAAAGGTGAAGGTAGGTGTGTGTCTAAAATTTAAAAAAATTCAAAATTTTTTTTACCTTACCTTGGGGTTAGGTGACTACGGACTATAGCATCAACCTAGCAGCAGTGCTAGCCCACTACGATTTAGCACAGTAGGCCTTGCCATGTTGCATTATGATCAACCTACTAGCCAAATGGTAGGGCAAGGCTTACTAGTCATCTTTTTGCTTTGCACAAAATTACTTCATGTCGTCCTCCCTTTGTTGCCATCATTTGTACATCATCTAGCTATCCTCTCTATTGCCTTTGCCTACTAGCTTACTGAGATGACTAGCAAAGACTAATCCCTCTAGCCACCAACTTTGTTAGAGGATGTTACCTTCCTTAGTAATTTCAGCAACCAAAAATTTTTTGTCAATTGAGGAAAAATTCCAAAATGATCAAATATTGGAAAAAATTTAATTTGATATTTTGGGATGGAAAAATTTAAATACTAAAAAGTGGTAAATTTGAATAACCAATTAAATTGATGTGTCGGTAGAAATTGGGATAAAAAATCTATAATTAAGCATGCTTAGGCTAGAGTCATATTGGGATGGGTAACCTCTTAGAAAGTCTCAGAAAGCATGAAATTTTTTACAAATTTAAATGACCATAACGTTTGATTTTGTTCTCATTTCAACAAAGTAAGAGTCATTTCTCACACATTTGGAATTTTTAGATGCAACAGAATGATCAAATTCTACCATGAAATTCCAAAATTTAGTTTTTAAAGCCATCATTTTACCATTTTAAAATAGGTAAAAGCTTGAATTGAAGCCCAAAACATTAGTTTTTTTAATGTGATTGAACTCTTTAAGGCTAGTTAAGATTATATGGAAGGATATATAGAGAGAAAATTCATTGTAGAGTAGTTATAACCCCTTCTAGAATCAACTAACCATCCTAGAACCCATAAAAAGTGTCATGAAGGGTAACGGGTAATCACCCCACCTTGTCTCTTCAGCCTATCAATGTTTGGAACCTAAAGAGTACATTGAATAATTATGGAGTCCCTAGTCAATGATCATATAAATGCTATTGAGCATCAAATTAATGATATCAAAGGCATGTAGAAGGAGCTCCATCAATCAAACCAAGTATTCAAAAAAAAATATGTAACATATCTTGGAAGAGATTAGAAAACTATCCCATAATTTGAAAGGGAAATTCTCTAAAATTTAAGGGAAGATGGATACTTTTATGAATTCCATCAAGAAATTGACCAAACATGTGACCCAACCTCCTAACCAAAATTAGCATTTACCTAGAGACCATAATCAAAACCAACACCTATATAGGAACCATAACTAAAATTAGCATCCACCTAGGGATGATCACCAGGATCAATCTCAACCCTAATATCATTACCAAGATCAATTTCCACTAAGGGATCATTATCAAAACCAATCCCTATCTATAGGACATCAACATGCTAAGATTCCATTACAAGGACAAAGCTTAGAACTAGAAGAGGAAGCCTAGTGGTATGAGTTTTGTGGTATGAGTTTTGGCTTGGTAACCCTAGGTCACAGGTTTGGTCCTAGTAGTTAGTACTAAGTTATAAAATTTTATAAATCTTGGGATGTACCTATGTTTATTTTGGGTTGAAATACAACCCACTGTAAAGAAGGGAAATGTTATTAGAATTGGAAAAATTCAACTAGATAATCATCAAGCTAGGTTTATGCTAAAGAGATAACACTTGACCATGAGGATGAAGTCCTAGGATCTAGTCCTAAGATGAGAGAATGACTTGATACTATGAAGAATTATTTTAACATGTTAAATTTATTGAGTTGGGAGCATTCAGAGGTGGTCTCTTTGTACTTAATAGGACTTTTTGCAACATGGTGGAATGGGTTAAGATCTCAAGAATTAATTACAAATTGGCCTAAATTCTACTATGATTTTGAATAAAACTTTGTATCAAATTCCTGCCTTAAGGAAAATAAGAAGTAGTTAGACTCATTAAGATTAAGTTAATGGTTAATGAAAGATTATTAAAATGAGCTCCGTGATCTCTCTAGGTATGTAAGTCATTGCGATGAGGGTGAATTGGCTTTGAAGTTCATAGAAGGACTACATGCTTATTTACATCCCTATACATGTGTACATAATTCACAAATAGAAGGACTACAACTATTTAATAAGAAACTATGGAAGAGAATCCTAACAAAAAAACTCAATTAAGATGCTTTTCTTTTGATGAAGATCACCTCAAGAGGGATTATTCAAAATTACGAGAAAGGATTTAAAGGAAAAATTAAAATTAAAATTAGAAATCCAACATCAACATGGAAAAAGGAAAATGTCAAGAAACTACCATGACTATTATGAAAAAAATTTCAGTATCAGTTAAGTTAGGTTTATGGAAATTTTAGTTTTGCTTACTTATTTTTGAAGGGTTTATTAATGATAAAAAAATTAATATTTTATTAATAGTGAATCAAGTGATAATTTCATTTCATCAACTCTAGTTAAGAAATTAAATTAACCCTAATTTTAAAGAAAGTTATTAAAGTGAAACTTGTAGATGGAACAACCATAAGTAAGCATAGCAAGTGGTGAAATTAACTTTGTACTTCGAGAAGTTCCTTTTGTTGGTGAAGTTTTTAAATTTGAATTAGAAGATGATGATGCAATCTTAGAAATTTCATTCTTGAAAATATTTAATATTTCCACCTATTTTGAAACCCATGTTTTAAAAGTGCTAATCATTAATTGAGTTAGGGTTCTATGGGAGGTAGGAAAAACAAAAAAAATTCATACTATAACCATTAAACAAGCCAAGAGACTATTCAGGAAAGATGCTACTATGTTCATTGTAGAATTAATTTGATCATAAAAACTTTCCAACATTGATATTTCAAAAGAACTTAACGAATATGAGAAATTAGTATTTGGTGAAATCAGAGAGTTACCACCAAAGAGAATTGTTGAACATGATATTTACATTTTTTCAGTCACATAACTAGTTTCAAAAGCCCCATATAAGTTTTCTACAATCAAACTGAGGGAATTAAAAGTATAATTAGATTAGTTACTAGAAGAAGGAAAGATTTGTCATAGTGTCTCACCTTAAGGAGCACTAGCTCTATTTGTCAAAATGAAGGATGATGCCTTATGATTATGTATCAATTATAGGTTGTTAAATAAAGTAATGATCAAGATTACTTATTCTTTGTTTAGGATTGAAAACTTGTTTGATCAACTCACTAGAGAATGTTACTTTTCCAGGATTGATTTAAAATTGGATTAGTATTAGATAAGAATTAGAAAAAAATATATTGAGAAAATTGCATTTAGAATTAGGTGTAGATTGCATGAATTAATGGTGATGCCATTCGAATTACCAATGCACCTACAAAATTTCTGACATTGATGAATAATATTTTATAAGATTACCTTGATAAATTTATTATTGTATTTATGGATGATACAATTTTTTATTTCAGTTTAAGGGAGGAATATGTTAAACATTTGAAAATTATTATGGAAATTCTCAAGCAACACTAGGTAAAGGAAAATTCAAGTAAATGTGAGTTTTTCAGATAATAAGTATCATATTTGGATCATATTGTATGTAAACAAGAATTATAGGTAGATCTTTCTAAAATTAGTGTATTTTGAGAATGGCTAGAACTTAAGGTTTCCACAATAGTTCATAATTTTTTAGGTATAATAGGTTTTTATCAATGTTTTATTAAAGGTTATTCTACTCTAGTAGCCTCTTTGATTGACCTCGTATAAGAGAAATGTATGTTCAAGATTGATGAAAGATGCAAAGAAGCTTTTCTAAGATTGAAGATGCAATTAACAATGGAACCTACTCAAAGAATCCCAAATAAAGAGTTGTCATTTGAAGTATCTATGGATGCCTACAAAGTAGGGATCAATGCAATTCTTTCACAAGAAGACAAAGTGATATGTTTTGAGTCTCATAAATTATAAGGAAATTATTCAACCCATGACTTGGAATTATTAGTAATTGTACATATTTTAAAAGTTTGGAAAAATTATCTTTGTGGAAAAATATTTATATTAAAAATTGATTATAAGATTCTAGAATATCTTCAAAGACAATCTATCTTAAATACAAGACAACGTAGATGGATGGAATTACTTGCTAAATATGATTTTGATATTAGAAAACAAAATATGGTGGATAATGCCCTTATTTAGATGTGGAATTTAATTATTGCTATTGTAATAATCCCTATGGAAGAATCAAATAAAGGAAGACCCTTTAAGTGGATTTTAATCAATATAACTTCTAAACATAATTACCATCTCTCCCTAGAAGGTCCATTAATAAAAGAATAGAGAGTGTATATTCCAAAAGGTACTTGGAGACACAAATTATTGTCTAAAGCCCATAAAGTACCATATGCAAGAAATCCTAGATATATTAGAAACTATGTGATGATACAAAAGTTTTATTTTTGGCTTGGGATGAAGAATAATGTGTCTAGTTACATTACAAATTGCTGAACTTGTTAGAGAGTGAAAGCTAGAAAAAGCAAACAAAGTGGATTATTAAAACCTCTAGAAGTTACAACATGAAAATAAAATGTCATTATGGACTTCATTGTAGAATTACCAATGGCTAAGAAGGGGAATGACTAAATCTTGATTGTAGTCAATCATTTATCAAAATGGCTCACTTTATATCCTTGAAATCTATGAATACATAATAAGACATTACTCAGAAATTTGTATGAGAAGTATTCCAACTATAGGGATGTTGCAAATAAATAATATCATATAGAGATATTAAGTTCATTTTTTAATTTTAATAAACTTTTTAAGGAACTCAGAACCTAATGGAAGTTTAACATAGTGTACCACCTTAAAATTGATGGTTAAACAAAATGAGTTAACAAGATATTGAAAGATATTTTATGAAGATGCATTAGGAGTAGACCTAAGACATTGGAAAAATAGTTACATACATTTGGCTGAATGTAACTATAATAACAATTTCAGAGGATCTATACATAGAACCCCATTTGAAGTCATGTGACCATTAACCTCAGATATTCCAAAAGGAAGGTTTTTAATGGGGGAAATGATGTAATTGTTGATGCATAAATTTTGGACATATCAATAGTTGAAAAAAACATTTACAGAGACTATTGCCTAGAGCACTTCCTGTATGGGTACAGGAACTTGGGAATTGTCTCAGTTGGTAGGGCAACATGAAGTTTTGTGATGTATAAAGATGCTGATAAGTTAAATGATTGTAACAAGAAAATATAAAGGCAGCTTAAGATAATTTTGATAAAAAGAGACCTTTTGTGTAACAACGTTGCCCTGATGTTACCTGGCACCCCAAGGAATTCACAAAGATCCAATGGATCTAGGGCAGAAAACCTCGAGGATACACCTCAAACAAGCAAGCCTCTCACGAGTGCAAGTAGAAGAGAACCAAGCAAACAAGCACACACACAACCTTGTAGACCTCATCAATGGGAGGGGAGACGATGCACCTACAAGAGAAGGTAGCTCACCCCCAGACCCCTCACGATATGGTACAAGGTGTGGCATGGCACCGCACCAAAACTATCCAGTCTTGGCTGCCTACATATCTATGACCTCCGTAGAATCAGGGCCATGTAGTTCTCCATGGAGAAGAGGGAAGGAAGAGGACTTAGAGAAGAGAGTTGCAATAGGAGGATGTCCTATTGCTAGCTTGGTACCACCAAGCCTGGGTGGGTTTTGTAACACTTGAAAGCCACCCGAGGGTGCCTCANACAATCCTCCCCCACATAAAGAAGCAACGTCCTCACAGTAGAGCCTATGATATCTTCGAGTGTACACTTCACATGGGTTCAGAACTCCGTCAATTCTGGGGATCCGTCAACTCCTTAGACGCCAGGCTTGAAGGAAGGTACCAACCCCAATGCCTGATACGTCCTTCCATCCAATGTCTTGCATGAAACGCAAGGGCAACTAGAGGAAGCCCAAGACTTCCCTTCTCTATATGAGTGGAAGAGTCCAACCCAAAGGGCCAACGTCTCTAAGGCGTCCCTTAGATCCATCCCTTCTGAGGGTCTAGAGACATATCTTCTTGCGTAAACCCATAACTTATGCAAGAAGATAGCTCCTCTTCCACAAGTCCCGCTGAGTTCCTCTGTGAATGGCATCTCAGCACCCCTTGATTTTTTTGAGGGCCCAATAAGGCCACTACCCATGGTGAGGGACTTGGGAATATCACACCGAGAGGGAGGACATGCTCCTAAGAGCCATGTCTCTGCAAGAAACTCATGCTTGCCAGAACTCCATGTTCTGCTACTCGCATCGAGTTCAGAACTCCATGTTTTGCTACTCGCATCGAGACCCATGGGGTCTCACCAGTGCAACCATCTAAGCACTGATTCCACATGCATCGGTACCATGTGCAATCTCTTTTCTCATCATTTTTGTTCAACCTGGTATAAAGGGAGTCAAGCATGTTCTCCCTTACAAACAAGGTACAAGGGCAGATCTTTGAGCTTGACCTTGCCATCTGCAGACACCAGCATTGCATGCCTCAATCCATCATTCATCATTCCCTAGTATTCCAACGAGAGAGAAGATCCAAAAATCTATTTGGAAACTTCTCCAAGAGGCTAGATACAACAAGCCCCAACTTTCAGCAACACCTCTTGTGATTGTCCAACATCGAGAATGCCTGATCAAATGTTAGAACAAGGGAGGGTCAATTGGGCAACCAACCCCATGATAATCCTCCATCACCTGTCTCATATTAGCTATAAGCACATCATCGAATGCAACCATAATATCCCGTTGACGAAGAAGGGTCACCCACATTTGCCACATGCAAGCCATTCTTCCCACACCAAGTTATGGGACAAGCACCATTTTCTAAACACAAGGTCCAGGAAAAATATAGAGTAACCTCTGAGAGTAACCAGATCATGAATTCTCCAAGGAACATCAACGTTCTTAGAATTTTCATTTCCCCACTATATCAAGAAGGACTACCAGTCTCATGATCAACACCTTTCAGTAGCTTTTGCACTTGTAGGAAGGATCCTCTTTGGGAGGCTTCTTGCATAGGTAAGTATCATAGCCCTCATACATGCCCAAGTAGTCAATATAGCCAATAGAACCAAATCGTGGAACTGTCACCAGCTAAGGGAAGACATGGATTCACAAGTCTTACCCAATTTCAATTTTCCCTTGAGAACAACTCAAGATACCAAGCAATTTCACAAGTCTTGGGAGATCTGGGTTTTGTTTCATACATCCCAATCAAGCCCATTTACATCAATTTGTGGTGGACAAGGCCGCACCACTACCTATTGTCATTTAACCCAAACAACAGACATAAGTCAACAACAACATCTTGCCCATAGGAGGACCAAGTCCTCAAGATAGTTTTTACATGGAATGGGCTTTCATCAACATCATTACAACTCAAACATAACACGATTCATCCCCAAAGGGTTTACAACAAGGATGGTCTACCAGAGAACCCCAACAAGAAAGTTCCTCTGAAGATCCCAAAACTACGAGAGTACACAAGATCATGCCTTGCCTACAAGAAGAGCAATATGTATCTTTAATTTACATCAACAACATGACCTCACAAAGGAGGTTTCATGAATTTCACCAAGGTAACAACATTCTGTCTCTAAGAATAAGCCCCACAAGTTCATGAACATAGGAGCACTGCTAGGAACAAGTCCCAAACATCAACTTCTTACAGGAGACAACCGTCTCAATACCACCTGCCTTATTATTTCAGGAACTGAAGAGGGAATCCATTGAAATGGAGAATGATCCCTCATGATCAACTCTGCTATCCCACCAGGGAGGTGAGATCACCAACATGAATTAACATCACACCAGAGACATGGGACAATACATCAGTGAGGGACTCTGTAATACATCAATGTACATAAGGGATAGAGTACACGGGACAATTTAGCAAGACACCATAGCCTATTAGGCACAATGAGTCCCCTATCATGGAATCACACCATAGACCACGAAGGCACCAATCAGTCCCAATCTATGAGAGTGCATTCTATCTCTCCAACACACCAAAGCAATTTGTTACGAGAGCCCACCAACTTGCACAAACCATTAGAAGCCCACAATCATGAAAGCATCGGCTCAAGTGTTTCGAGCACATTCAAGCCCACCAAGCAAGGCCACCAAGAGAAATCACAAGTTCTGTATATGTAACATCATTTGTTCAAGGATGGACCACCATCCCAACGTTTGGACTACTGCTCCACGATCGCTTCCAACATGGAAGAGTAAGTCTAGGTGCCACTACCCAGAACTCTACTCAAACCCATTGTTAGACATCACATTGATGTGAATTTCAGTCACCAATGATCATCTGTGGACAAGATCTTTGCTAGTCCAGGAACACAAGAAAATGTGTTCCCAAGATTTTTCCTATCTTAAGGACGTTCACCAAGCATACACCATCTAGGCATGCCAACATCATCAAGAACACATGGCACCAGTTCAAGAGCATAATGGGCAAGGACATGCCCTGGTCCATTCGTTACAACACCGTATCATAACTAAAGCATTTCTCATGAGGTTTTTAGTAGAATTATACATCAAGGCACAAAGGCAATTTACAACATATAGCAAGGGCACTTTAAAACAAGCACCAGGAAAACACCATACATCAAGCTTGGCCTTGTCACAGTGTGTAGCATAGGCCTACAACCAGTTGACAACTGAGTCATATAGGCAATACATCCAGCACTTTTGAGTGCATACAACCGAATTGAGAATAGCACAAGGGTACATTTCACACCCAAGGATCAGATTACATTCATATATGGGAACATACATGATATTTGGGAATGCTACCCAAGCCTAAAAGGCTGTACGACAAACTACCCAAACCCTTCCTAGGCTGGAAGATTTAGACCACCAAGAGCATACCAAGAAAGAACCATGCTGTTTTGAGAAAAACCTATCTCTATCACAAAGCATAAATGATCATTTGTCATTGCAGCACTATCTCAAAAGATACATGGTCTACTGTCATACTAAACCAACTGCACGGGTAACCTTGAACGAAAACGATTCAAGACACGAACGCAACGATCGAATAAGGAAACACACCAACTGAGTATCCACCATCCTGCCATAGTGGGACCTCATTGCATTGGCCACTCCTAGGCCATCAGTATCTAGCATGGCCAAGGATACCATTTCATGCCATCTGCTAGCCTAATATCTGTAGGGTCTAGGACAGATCACTGTCCTCTGTTAGTGCTCCCCCAGCACTGAGAGGCGAACAAATCATGATGTACCTACTGATGCATCATAGCCAAGTTACTGATAAATCCACAACCCAATGTTGGGATTCTAAGACCAAATAATCAGTTCATGAAGGTCTCAGGAGCACATGTCTTCCCCATAGACATAGTGCTCACAGAATCAACTGAGGTCACCACTAGCTGCATCTTTATACCTGTGCTACCTGCAAACACTGAGACACAAGCTCAGAAACATAGAAGTTAGCAGGAACACGATTAACACATCAACCTCATTCACAATCATCAAGCATCATCATATAACAAAGAGATATCACTCTTGTGCATCATAAAATTCAAGACCTCAACAACATGTATAGAGAACAATCATGCAAAACATTGATGGAGGAATCCGATCCCCACTCAAACAAACGATTTCATCATGAGGCACACCAAGAGAGAGATAGCACACTCTCAAAATTTCAAGATTAATACACAACAATAATTCCCAGCAACTAACACTGGCCTCAACTAGGACCAAATTTTCAACACATTCGTATGAGTCATGGGCAATAGACAATCATCAACTCAACCCAAAAATAAGGAGGAAGACCAAGGTCTATCCAATAACAAGTAGGCATCAAACCAATTCTTGCAACAATGAGCAACATCACGAAGGATGCGTTCACAAGAAGACTCTCATTAAAAGAGGTGTGGTCTCAACAAGAACCAACAATAGGATGACCCACACCAGTAGTCTTCAAATTAGAATGACCAAGAATGTCACCAATCAAAATAGTGATGCCACAAGCAACACTACCGGCTCAACAAGGAGCACAACTCACAAGGATCAACAATAAGGGCAATCATGCCTCATGCACAATACGTTGTCAAATAAGACAATAGCCATTTGGCTTTGGGATGACACAAACAACCACTTCATCCTCAACGTTCCCAACAATAAGTCATCATACCGCGTAAAACATTTAAGCCTTGTGTTACGAATGAATGATGCAACCACAATAACATGCATGTAGAATTTGAAAGCGCAACCAAGAAGACATGCATACAGAAATAGACAAACATACAATCATAAAAAAGAACGTACAAAGTCTACCAGAAACAGTCTTAGTCCACCCAGAACAAGGCTCACCAAGAGCACATGTCCAAAAGACCTCCAACCTGAGGTACCTGGGAACCATCTTGTCCCAATTTGTATTTTCCCATACTCACTATATCTAGGGTGAGTGGGAGTGCCAAGGATATCATATCCTGCACGATTCAACAAATGCCATTTCGAAACATGTCATCTGGGTGGAGACCGAAGCAGAGACTCGGTCCGATTCATCCCAGATGAATCACTGGAGACCTGAGATGGGAGCTCCTTGAGCAACAAAATTCTTGAGTTGCCAGTAGAACTCCTCTCAACCATATCGCATACAATCACAACTAGTCCAACCACAAGTAAACAAGTGAAGGACATCACCACAATACCATCGTTTATATCCTTAGGGAGAGCAACATACATCGATTGCTCATAATTTCTCATCTATCCCCTTATGAAGAGTGAAGAACATTTCCATCAAGAAACACTTCAAAAAAACATAAGGATATGATCCTAGATCAGCTAGGTATCAATCCAAAGGGACCATTAACCAAACAAGCTCAATGGAGTAACACCACCAAAGAGCACAAGGCCACCCTCCAAGGGAGTGGTTAGCCAAAGTTGAGAATGGGGTTAGCTAGTTTCTATCGGAAACCTCACAAACCACAAACCCTGATACCCACTTAGCGAGAAACTTTTACGAATAACTAAAATTGTATAGCTCTGATACCATCTGTAACAACGTTACCCTGATGTTTCCCGATACCCCAAGGAATTCACAAAGATCCAATGGATCTGGGGCAGAAAACCTGGGGGATACGCCTCAAACAAGCAAGCCTCTCACAAGTGCAAGTAGAAGAGAACCAAGCAAACAAGCACACACACAACCTTGTAGACCTCATCGATGGGAGGGGAGACAATGAACCTACAAGAGAAGGTAGCTCACCCCCAGACCCCTCATGATCTAGTACAAGGTGTGGCATGGCACCGCACCAAAACTATCCAGTCTTGGCTGCCTACATATCTACGACCACCATAGAATCAGGGCCATGTAGTTCTCCATGGAGAAGAGGGAAGGAAGAGGACTTAGAGAAGAGAGTTGCAACAGGAGGGTGTCCTATTGCTAGCTTGGTACCACCAAGCTGGGGTGGGTTTTGTAACACTTGAGAGCCACCCGAGGGTGCCTCAAAGTGTTCCATGGCCCCCGAACCATGGAGAGAGCTCAAGAGAACCACCACTTGGGACATATCTCACAGTTTTCTTTTTAAATTTTCAACAATAAAACTTATGTATCAATAAAACATGAAATTAAAGCAGGAAGTAGTTGATAACTTGGATAGGATAAATATGAGTTTTAAGGTAAAATGAGTTCTATGTTTAATCCACAACATAGAGACCATAGTTTAGTTGTAGAAATATAAAATGAAAAAATGAAATGATAACTTAACTCAAAATGAGCACAAATGGAATGACTTCTAGTGTAGCATTGCCTACCAGTGCTTGCAAAAAGCACACATCTTCTAGTGAGCCTGCAACCTCTCACCATTAAATCTACTTACTACTCTACCCCAAACTACCTCTGAGAGAGCCACCAAATAGGCAACAAAAGTAAGAGAGAACCCTAGGACTTTTCATTGTGACTTCCCTTGGAGAAAGTCCCACCAGCATAACTATCTTTCTACTTTCTTTATTTATCTTCTTTCCTTGCCAAGGAGTTTATAAGAATCAGTCTAACACATAAGGAGGTACCACCCATGCATAATATCTATGGCAATTACTACCCACACATAACATCCATTGCCACCACCTGTGCATAACATCCACTATAATGTCCATCGATCCTGTATAAAAATGATATTGAACACAATGCCCAAGCACAAAAATTAGCAATTATTGCAACATGGGCACACATAATAGCTACACGAGCTTGTTATTTGTAGAAAATAGCTACAACAAGAAAATATGACTCTAGTGCCAAATGACTTCCCATCAATGCAAGAAATGGTTGGGAACCATGCCTCATAATCCATGTAATGTCCATTGTAGAAAAATGGCAATCTCCATCAAGGTAACATGCAGGAAATAGTTGTAGTTGCGTAGTCAAAGAAAATGGTTGATGGAGTGGAATACCCATGTTGCAGTGTGAATGTCCAAGTTGTAGGTCCATTAATACCATAAATCCTCAACGTGCATTCTTGTTATTGCTGAAGAAACAAAACTAGAACCTAGAAACATAACACCAGTATAGATCAAGGAATTGGATTCTTCAACTACCATCATGTTGTTTCGCAACAACAAAACCTGCGCCTCTAGTTTAAGTCTTTCATAGCAACGAGCGCATGAACAATTCAACACACTTCCATCCACAATTGTAACTAATTAGCCTTGGAATGTGGTACAGAATATCCCTAGAAGAGACAAACCATGTAAATGTGGTTACTAAGTTGCCCCAGTGTGCATTCCGTAGTTGTAATACCATTGCTTTCATTATTTCTGATTTTTTTTATATATCTATGTTATTCCTTCCATGTGTTCTTGTGTGATTTGTGATTTACTGATTCTCCAAAGTTGACATGGTAATGTCCTCCAATAATGATGTAATTTCCATTCGAGTCTTTAGTACATTATTTCTAAAGACTTTTCAAAATAGCAACAATCTATTTTTCATTGGAAATGTTAGTTTATGATTTTAGATAACCTTTACAAACAATGTTGATATTACATTATTTTATTTTATTTTATTAGCTTCAAAAAAATATGTTATGGATATGAGTAATGAAGAACACAAACTCATCTTTCTATAAATGTATTGTGATTGATTTAATGTGATTAAATGATTTTATGAATGGCCCCATGCCTAGCTTGGGAGTGTTAATATCAACACTTAGCCCCTAAACTAGAAATTTCATGCAAGTACAAGGAATAGAAAAATCATAGAAATTTTAAAAGGGGATTCAGAAGATAGAGGATTGAAAAGATCATAAAACATAAATGAACAGAAATTTGAAAGTAACTATACCTACCTAAGCATGATTGAAATGACCACATAATTAAGAGAGAACTAATCATGGGCCATCATTTTCACACCACCTTGTTTAATCAAAATATATAACTATTGAATCATGATCTTAGCTACATAGATATATATTAAAATATATAATTAAGATCCCATTCCCAATCATCCCAGAAGTAAAAGTCATTAGTATAGAGGACAACATTGAGCACCAGATTTATGCCAACTTAATGAGGAGGACATGCTTATCTTAAATCATAGCTAGCCACAACTTTTAGATTTTTCCCTAGTATTTTTATTTATTTATTTGATTGAAGAAAGGATAACCAAAAATGAGGAAAACTAGAAAAAGGGAAGGAAATATTTGATTTTATCTTTTTGAATTTTGGGGAAATAGGTTTAAAAGGGGAAATGAAGGTGAGTGTGAGGATTGCTACTAGACCCCATCAGACTGAAGAACTTATTATACTACCAATGAACATGGTCCTCATTCTTTTTCTTTTGTCTTTTTTTCAGAAAACTTTGCTCATGGTTGATGAGTGGCGAGGTACCCGTACACTCAACCATATGAATACGAGCGTTACACATGCGATCCGGTCAAACTCCGCAGACAGACTAGTTGTGGCATCTAGACAGTTAGCCTCAGGTCATAGTTCGTTGTCTTCCCACCTGGACTAGTATTAACTTTGTCACATATGGTTTAGTCCATAGTGAGGTGTATGATGTATTTCTAACCTAATGCTACTACTGAAGGCCATGGAAGGTAATATTATAGCTAAGAGAGAAAGGGTGAGAGAGAATCTAAGCTAGCCTAAGTGCAATGAGCATCTATTCCTTGATTATCCATACACATCTTGGACTTCATGCACGACTACCACTGGGATTACTAAGCGCAGATCCTAGGTACACTACTGGGTTACCAAGTAGTTACACTTAAATGCTCGTAATCAAGTGGTACTCATTCTGTGTTTTAACATGGGTTTAAGGGTGAGAGAGATTAACTAGGAAAGAAATAATTAACAATTAATTAAATGATTAAACTAAGTCAATGCTGCAATGATGAAGTAATCTTGATCTTTATTGCCAGTCATGTGCATGTCACACTCAAATAAAGGATACCATACAATTACAATAACTACACTACGAGCATACACTGAGAGGAAAAGGATTGAGAGGAAAAATGAAAACCAAAATTAAAACTAACTCTAAACTCACTTACTTCCTAATGCTGAAAATTGATTTGTCTAGCTCTTATTTATAGATGAGGAGATAGGCTGCGATATCATGTATGCAATATCGCGGTCGCCCAAATGATAACTATCAATGGTGTACTTCATTCTTAAGGTAGGAATTTCAACACAAGTCAGGTTGATTAGCTTTACTGCTAAAAAAACATGGTCCTTTTGAAACTTTTCCCATGGTGTAGTTCAACCCTTGTGCATGTGCCCTTTAATTACAATCTAGATGACATCATGGTAGGTCTCCTAGGTGGCTAAGGGTTCTTTTGTGGAGAGGAACAAACTTCACCTTGTTGCTCACAGGATAGCCATGGATTGTCACACTTGAGGGCTGGGGTGTATGAGAGGGAAAATGGAATTTTATAAGGTCACCTAGTGGTTTTGGCTAACCACTCTTTAACTTCACATGTCCTACATTCACATGACCATGATGATAACATTAACATAAATCCCATCCTCCATAATCCAATATAATTTATAAAAGTAAAACCTTGAAATAGATTGGGAAGAATCATAGCGTTACTAAAATATATCATATAAAGAAAATTTTATATAATAGTAATATGATATATCATACAAAGCATTATACTTGCATTATTTTCAAATGGTGTTATGATGACCTAATTTCTAATAACTCAAATGATCATAATAATTACTAAAATCATATGAAAAGCACAAATTGAAGTAAAATGAATAGGCTAAGAAAGAGACAATGGTAGACTTGACATGCATGAGAAGATGATGTAAATGCAAAGAAAATATGAAAATGCAACTATATACAAATGAAATGCATGCTGAAAGGAAAGAAAGCATGAAACTAGGGATCTACGAGGTGTCTGTGTGGGGTACCTGAGTAGAAATGATTTAAATGAAATGCATTAAAATTTTTATTTAATTTTTGTCCTTGCAAATCAGCAATTTTATACACATTGGGGACAACGAAATTTGTAACTTGGTATGGACTCGATCACATAGGAGAAAACTTACTTTGAATACCTATTTGACCAAATTCTCTATCTCTTCCTAGGACTAAATCTCCTATTTTAAAGACTTTGCCTATATATTTCTTGTCAAATTGTCTTTTAACAATTTGTTAATTATTAGGATTATGAAAATCAATACATAATTTTAATTCACTTGTTTGTTCTCTAATAGGCATTAAATTTGATGTCCAACTTGAATGTTTCATAGGATAAATAATTTTAGATTCTAAAATTTTATCAATTTATTTTTTTTATCAAAGTTTCAATCTTGAGATCCACAAGTCTGAGTTTTTATCTAAATGGTTTGGTTTTGGTATGTAAGCAATCAGATAAAGCTTCTCTAGTTGTCATTTTAGGAGAGCTTTTATTTGAAAAATATGACATCCTTTGATATAACCCACCCTTGGAAAATGAAAATTCATAAATATGATCATCATCATCAAAACTTGAAAAGAAAAGATAATATCTAGAATAGAATAAGACTTAGCTTTTTCAAAAATAATTTTAGAATCCCAAGAATTATGATTAAAAGGGACATCTAAAGTAGTGGCCAATTTGGGCCAATGTATCAGGAATATAATCTTCTTCTCTAGGAACGTGTTCAATGGATATGTCATCAAAATTTGGCTCATCTTATAATGTTTTAATGATTAGAATCTCATTTATATATTTGTCCTCTCCTAACAGTGGTGGATCATCCAAAAGAAATGTTTTTCCATCATGTTGATAATAAGTTAAGGCATCTTCATAAATTTCTTCACATTCTCTAAAAGCAAAAAGATTTATTTATAAGATTTCACTCTCATGGTCATTTATAACATGTTCGCCAAGCCCAACTTCAATAACTCCAATATAAAGATTAGTATTATGATTTTCAAAAGATTGATTTTGTTGATCAAAAGTTTTTACTACTTGTTTATAGAAAGGCTCTCTTAGTATGACCATATATTTGGATTTTCCTTTAATAGAAATCAATAATTCTGAAAAATATAATCTAAAGAAGACCCCAAACTAGACTTAGAAAGTCCTAGATAGAAGCACACCATAAGTGGATGAAATGTCAACCACTAAAATATTAGTATAACATGTGAAAGTAGGGTATTGTTTAAGTTTCACTTTAACTCCTTTTAATGACCCTGCCACAAGTACTTTGGATCCATCAAGTTGTATCACACTTCTTACTTATGATAGCATTTGTGCTCCTAATATTTTACACACTTCTAATGGCATGACACTAACAATTGTGCTAGAATACATTAGTCAATTATGAACATTCTTTCCTAAAATAATCAAAGTTTTAAGGAAAGGAGGTTGATCTTTCTTTTTCAACATGGAATTGCTTGAGTTTTGTATTGATAACACATTAGCACTTTCTACAAAATGAACTTGCCTTTTAGTTGTTGGAGATTTTTCTTTATTGGTTTTAGGTGTATGAACTATCTTTTGAATCACATATTTTATTTTATTAAAATGTAGAGGATCATACATTAAAATGTTGGCTTTAAATTTTTTCAAATCCTCAACTAGACCGTAAGTCTTATGTTTATCTTTGGCTTCCTGTTGAGGTGGAGTTCTTCTAAGTATAGAAGGGGAGTTTGGTCATTGTGGGATGTTTGCTTGGGATGGTTTGGTTTCATTATTTGTGTTATTTTTACTAGGAGCTCTTTTGTTGGGAGGGGTATAAGGATTATTCCTAGTTTGTTGTTGTGTGGTGTTTATAATGTCACTAAGTCTACAGTAGCGAGTGTTATGTGGGTTGGGGTCACTTACCATGAGTTGTTTCAATGAAGAAACTTTTTCATTTTCTATTTCATGAGGTATGTTAAAGATCATAATAGGGTCTTTTCCATTTTGTTGATCTTGGACATTGTCACAATATAATGCTAAAAATTAAGGAGAAGTTTTCTTAGAATGTTGCCTAGTGTTATGAAAATGACAATAATCATCATTGATTAATGTGCTTGATTTTTCATATTGTATAGGGACTCTATTGTTATTTCAATTCAATTCAACTACTTCATTAGAAAGCTTTTAAAGTGAAGTTAATATTTGGGTCATTCGATTTTCTGTTTGAGCATTAAATCCATTGGGATTAGATATTCCCTTTGGATTTGTGATGGATTGGATCAAAGTTTTTGATTAATCATCACTTAAACCAGTATTTGGTGGTAAACATGAAGAGAATGTTGATCATTAAAAATAATTACTTATAAGTTGAGTCATTTGAAGGAGAGGAGTTTGAGACATAGTGTTAGTCATTGGAAATGTTTGTGAAGGTAAAGGTAAAGGACTAGATTGCATAGGGTTACTAACACTCATCATTCCAAATTTGGTTTGAATGCTATTCATGAGGATAATTTGTTCTAACTCAATGGCTTTAGCCATTACTCATATTTTCATTATGTTGGTATCAAACTTAATGGCATAGGTGAAGAATGGATCAATGATAGAGAGGTAGAAATTGAGGATACCATTAGGTTGTGGATGCATCTCATTCAACACATAAGCAAGTTGATGAAGGAATCTTAAATTGTAATCATGGATGTTTTCCCCATGTAGTTTCCTTAGGCTTGTCAAATTGCTTGATGCTAAGGTAAGACTAGTAAACTTATCAAATTTGAGTAGGAACTTATTTTTAAAGTCTTGCCATGAATTGATAGAGGCATTAGGGAGCATAAAAATCCATTGGTTGTCTTTGCTCCTAAAAGTTATCACAAAGACCCTATATGCTATGTCATTTTCAATAATGTTATGGATGCCTAGCAAGGTCTCAAAACATTCTATATGTTGATGAGCATTACTAGTAGGGGCTATGGGATCAAAGAACAAATTTATATTTTGAAGTGATTTTGGAATATAATGATAGTTTGTGAAGTTAAAAGGCTTGCTTAGCAAGGGAACTGGGGGTTGATTGGTTACTATCCTAGTTTGAATTCTTCTAGGGATAGAACTTGGAAATCACAAAGCTCATTGTTTTCTTAAAGTGAAATGACGGGTAGCTAGTCAATTAGGGGTAGGAGTAAAATCTCTTTGTTGAGTTGTTCTATGGGAAGGTTGGCTCATAAAATGAAAAATAATAGGAAATGTAAAATGCCAATAAATAATAAAAATTACTACCAAACTGTAAATATTAAAGATAATAGAGAAACATTTACATATTATTATTATTATTAATTTATTATAATATATACATGATATATTTTTTAAAAAAAATGAAAAAATGAAATTTTAATAAAAGAAAATTTGAAATTATGATATATAAAATTTAAAACTGAAATAAACAAGAATCTTTAGAAACTATAAATAGGAATAGAGATTTTAGAAACTATAAATGGGAACATTAATTTCCAAGAATCAAAAACAAGAATTTTGAGTAGGCAACAATAATGTAGATAGCAAAAAAAATAGAAAAGTAAATTTCAAGGAAGCAAAAACAAGGCAAACCAAAGTTTCAAATAGAAATGAAGCAAGAAAAATGAAATGAGATAGTATCAAGGATAGAAAATGGAACAAAGATTGAATCAAGAACAAGAAACGAAACATGTCCTCTTGCTACCACCAAAAAGGATGTTGATGTATAAATTTTAGATACATAACTAATCAAAAAAATCATTTAGGGAGACTATTTTGTAGGGTGCCTCCTATATGGGTACAGGAACCTAGGCATAGTATCGGCTAGTAGGGCAACATGATGTTTCATGATGTATAAAGATGCTAGCAAGTTAAATGATTTTAACAAGGAAATATAAAAGGTAGTTCAAGATAATTTTGGCAAAAAGATAACCATTTTCTTTTTAAATTTTCAACAATAAAACTTGTGTAGCAATAAAAAGTGAAATTAAAGTAGGAAATAGCTGATAGCTTGGATAGGATAAATTTGAGTTCTTAGGTAAAACAAGTTCTATGTATAATACATAGCACAGAGAGAACATTTTAGTTGTAGAAATATAAAATGATAGAATGAAATGATGACATAGCTTAAAATGAAAATAGATGGAATGACTTCTAGTGTAGCCTTGCCTAATAATGCTTGTAAGAAGCACACCTCTTCTAATGAGCCTGCAGCCTTTAACCATTGAATCTAGCCACTGCTCTACCCTAAATTGCATCTGAGAGAGCCATTGAATAGGCAACAAAAGTAAGAGAGAACCTTGAGACTTTCCAATGTGACTCCCCTTGGAGAAAATCCCACCATCGTAGCTAGCCTTCTGCTTCCTCTGTCTATCATCTTTCATTGTTAGGGCATTTATAAGGACCAGTTTGATACATAAGGAGGTACCTCTCATGCATAATATCCATGGAAATTACTACCCATGCATAACATCCACTACCATCACCCATGCATAAATTACACTATAATGCCCATCGATCATGTGTAGAAATGATAGCAGACACATGCCCAAGTAGAGCAAATGATAGTTACTACAACATGGGCACACATAATGGCTGCAAGAGCCTATCACATGTAGAGAATAGTTGCAATAAGGAAATGTGACTCTAGCACCAAATGACCTCCCATCTATGCAAGAAATGGATGAGAACCATGCCTCATAATCAATGTAACGTTCACTACAGAAAAATGACAATCTTCATCAAGGTAATGTGCAAGAAATAGCTACATTTGTGCAATCAAAGAGCGTGGTTGATGGAGTGGCACACCCATGTTGCAGCCCCAATTTCCAAGTTGTAGCTCCATTACTACCATAAATCCTCAATGTGCATTCTTGTTACTGTTGCAAAAATAAAACTAGAAATTAGAAAACATAACACTAGTATAGATCAAGGAATTGGATTCTTCAACCACCACCACATGGTTGCACAACAAAAAAACCTTAATCTATAGTTTGAGTCTTTCACAACAACAAGATCATGAACAATTCAACACACTTTCATTCAGAACTCCAACTAATCAACCCTAGAATGTGGCAAAGAATATCCCCAGTAGAAATAGATAATGCAAATGTGGTTGCTAAGTTGCCCTTGTGTGAATTCTATAGTTGCAATACCGTTGCTTTCATTATTTATAAAATTTTTTATATATCTATTTTATTCCTTTCATGTGTTCTTGTGTGATCTATGATCTACTGATTTTCTGAAATTGACGTGGTGATGTCCACCACTGATGATGCAATTTCCATTTGAGTCTTTACTACATTATTTCTAAAGGCTCTTCAAATAGAAATTTTTTTAAAATTCTTTTATTTTATTTTATTAGCTTGAAACAAATATGTTATGGATATGAGTAATGAAGAATACAAACTCATCTTTCTATAAATGTATTATGCTTGATTGAACATGATTAAACCAATTTATGAATGGCCCCATGCCTAGCATGGGACTATTGATATTAACAATAACAACAAGCACTATTGGTGTCCTTGATATGTATGATCCTTATTGAGATTATGATGCTTGTGCTTAGGTTTGTATTATGCATATTATTGATTTAGTATATGTTATGATTTTGCATGTGATGTTTCATGTTAATGAGCTTTGATATGTATGGGTGTATTAATGTTGTTATGTATCTTTTAGTATATGTATATTTATATTCATATATTTATTACCATCCAGCAAAACTACACTAACCTTACTATTTAGTGTGGCAAGATTTCATGATGATTGGTTGGGAGCATGGCATGACATTTGATCTATGATTTGTTTAGTTTTGCCTTAGATTGTATTTTATGATCTTATTGTTGCTTGTAGTATTCTCAATTAAATTAGTTTCAATTTTATTGTTAAAAGTATCTTAAGATATTATTAGAAATAATTTTTATGGTATTTTATTTATTTATTATTTTAGTTTAATGCTTGTTTTGGTAATTGATTGGTTTTTTTGTTTCATGGTTTTTGTTAATCTTTATTAAAATTTTGATCACTATTTTATTTCACACACTTTGAAGATACCACCCATTTTTATTCTCCTAAAAATTGGTATAATTTTTTTTAAGAAAGAATCATCTTAAAAATCATAGTAGATTTTGTGTTATGAGCTAGCCTTTTAGACCCATCTAAAATTATAGAAATTTTTATGATATAGTTTTAAGAGGCTATATTTTTAGATCATAAAGAATAAAATAATGAAATTTTACATGCATGATTTTATATGTATTAGCCTATAGATCCAATTGGAATTAATTTAAAATTTTGTATCTAGTCCAAGTTATAAATTAAGCTCTTTACACTATTTAAAACTATATCAATTATTGCAACATAGATTTAAAAACCTATATCTCCTAACTTGTAAGAGATTTTGATCTAGGACTTTAACCATGTATTTTGACCAATGTTGGCTTGGATATTATCTTAGAATCACCTAAAAATGGTAGTTCATCATATAGTTATGATTCATTTACTATCAACTATAGTTTTGTTCATATTTCTGCTTGTTTCTATAAGCTTAGATTCATGTCTTAATATCTCTATATGTCTGACAAATATATTTCTAAATTTTTAGCACTACTAGGTATGAATATTATCTTTTATATAAATCTAAAATTATTAGCAAATTTAAAATAATGGTAGAGTTATAATAATTTTACTCATTATTATGTGTTTAGATTACAATCTAGCTCTAGACTCAATTTTAGGATTGATAGGGGCCTTGATAGCATATGATAACATAAAAGCTTGGTTATGTGTAGTCATGAGTTAGATATGGTATCTTGGTATTGTTTTTTTACTTCCTCTTTTATTATTGATGCTTGGTTTAGTCCCCTTTTGACTTCACTATGCTTATTTGTATAATTGGGCTTATCAGCATGTTGAGTTTAGCTTGGGGTTGATGGTTAGATCTTTTTCCTTATTTTGGGATATGTAAGATTATTAGACCTCTTGGTTGTTTGATCATTTCAGATGATTTTTTAGGTTCCTTCACCATCAATGTTTAGTTTACCATGTTTTTTTGGAGATAGCACCAAGTTTGTGTGGTGAATTAAAGATGGGCTTCATGGAGATGTTTGGTGATTGATCCTCACTAGGATGCATTAGTATAGCTTTTATTATAGGATCCATCCTATATGAGAGGGTGATTCATGACTCATTTATAATTTTTATTTGATGTCTCTAGAACATTAGAGATGAGTCTTGGTAGATTCCTTTAGCATCGATATGTTGGGAACATATGAAGTGAATCTTGGAGATGCTTCTCATTTAGTTTGAGACTAATAATAAATCCATGTGCATAGTAGTTTGATATTTGGTTTGGATACATTTTGGTTTTGAAATATGAAAAAATACAGATGACAACTTTGGTATACATTTGATACTAAGTGTTCTGCATGCAAGTATCCTTGTTTGAAGGTTGATAGATGAATTTCTAATTTGGTTGGGTACCTTTGCTAACATCTTGGAATTTAAAAAATCATGATATTGGTAATTTTTGGTTGTAAATTTTTTTTCTTAATTAGATGTTCTTGAGCTAATATGTTTTATAGGTTAGCCATGCTCCTCCTAAATCCCATGAGATTTTCCCATTCATTAGTTGAAAATGGTGCCATGTTTTCTTACTCAATTTTATATTAATAACCATTTTATTTATGGGTAGATTAGATTTGGAAGAGACTAGAGGTCTTGGATGAATCACTAAGTTTTTTTTAGTTTGATTGATGATGTTATGTTTTCAATTTTGAGCTTTGGCTATAAATGTATTTTTCATTTCAACATTGTATTAGATAATATTCCTATTTTTCCAATTTTTAGATATAAGAATCATGTATGGATTAGATATGTGAAATCCTATTGATTATATATATTTATGTAGATTCAGATTTGGAGTTATATTATTCTCCATCTAGATAGATTTAATTTCTGACATATATATTTATTGAATGTTTATATTTATGAATTATTTTCTTCCACTGTTTAGATTCTTCTTAGTTCTTCAGTTATGACTTCATACTAGGTTCCTTTGCTTTCTTTCACTAATGAATTTGTTCATTATCTTGCTTCCTTGCCATGATCAATCATTCATTAGGAGTTTTACCTAACAAAATTCTCTCCAAACTAAGGCTTAGAAATGAGGATGTTAAGGTTGCATTCTATACTTAGTTTGATTCCTTGTAATTTTTGGCAATTTCATACACTTCATCCATCATTTATAGATTATGGATAAATGTATGAGGGTATATTTCGTAGGTAATCTACTAATGAATTTTAAGGCTAATTCACTATTGAACTGATGAATTACATACCTAAAGAGATCATAGAACTTTTGTAATAATCTTCTACTAACCCAATATGATTGAGTTGAACTAGATATTGCACTTCTTAGCAAAGGAATTTGGTTCAAATTTTTGTCCAAAAGCATGATAGAAGCTAAGCTAGTTTTTAATTAATCATTGGAACCTCAATGTATTCCACCATGTCATAAAAAGTCCTCTTAAGTACAAAGATACCACCTTTAAAATTTCTTGACTCAATAAATTCAATATGTTAAAATAATTCTTCATGGTATTGAGCCAATCTTTAACCTTAGCATTGGAACTTAGGGCTTCATCATAATGGTGAAGGTTTATCTTCTTAGCATGAACTTGAATGGTAGATTCTCTAAGTGAATTTTATCAATTCTAATAATTTTCTCTTTTTTGGTTTGAATCTTTATCTTGGTAATGGGATCTCATTGCCTTGATGGCCTATAGGTAGGATTAGTCTTGGTAATAATACCTAGTTAGAAATTGGTGTTAATAATCATCTTGAGGTAAAAATTGATCTTGGTAATAATCCCTAGATGGATTTTGATTTTGGTTAAGGTTCCTAGATGAGTGTTAAGTTTCCTCATGCTGTCTAGGTTGATATTAGTTTTGGTTGTACGATTAGGTCAAATGGTCAATCAATTATCTAATGGAGTCTACAAAAGAATTCATCTTTTTCTAGACTTTAAACCATTTTCATTTCAAGTCCTTTGATAATATCCTAATCTCCTCAAACATGTCTTACATATGCTTCTAGAACCCTTGATTGGATTATTGAAGATTGTCTTAAACACTTATCATCATCATCATCATCCTAGACTTGTTTAAAAAAAATGATATGATCTATATGAGTTTTTTTTTTTGTCATTTATCTCTTTCAAGGGCTAGATATTTTTTTTATTTATAATTTCTTCAAATCATCTTCAATAATTTTTCTCCATGTCTTTTTTGGTATTCCTTTTGATGGATTTCTTGGAATAGTAATGTAGTGATCTTTGTTTATAGGCTTAGTGTTTGATCTTCTTTATACATGGCTAAATCATCTAAGCTATCATTCTTGTATCTTATCTAAAATATAAGCCACTCTAAGTCTTCCTTTTATATCTATATTATGTAGTTTACCTCTTCTAGTAATAATCAACATTCATTGAGGTATTCACACTTTTGCCACACTAATTTGTTGTTCATGCTTCTTTTGTAGAGACAAACATTCAGCACCATATAAGATAGTAGCTTGATTACTATCCTATAAAATTACCCCTTGAATTTTATTAGTATTTTTTTATCATAAAGAACACTACTAGCTTGTCTCCATATTGATCATCCTACCTCAATTCTATATCTTGTATCTTTATAAATTTCACCATCTAATTGGAGAATTGATCCTAGGTAGCAAAATTGTTTGTAGTGAGGGAATTTTTTAATTTCAATTGTCACTTATATTTCACCACTGTTTCTATTTTTATTAAAATTTCATTCCATATATTCCATCTTACTTCAGCTAAATTTTAAGTCATTTGATTCTAGAGCATGTCTTTACTTCTTCATTTTAGAAGCAATATTTTCAAGAGTTGTATCCACCAACATAATACCATATGCAAATATCATATACTAAGGGATTTCATCTTGTCTTTCTTTTATTAATTCATCCATAAGTATGGTAAACAAGTACAAGCTAAGCACAAACGCTTAACATAAACCTACTGTGACTAGAAAATCAAATGTTATTCCACAGGTTATTCTAATTTTAATAGCAACTCCATCATACATGTCTTAAATCACATTAATATATCTATTAGGGATGTTTTTTCTATACAAAGCCTACAAAATAATACCTCTAGATACTCTATCAAATTTTTTTACCAAGTTAATGAAGATCATTGGTAGATTTTTTCTATGTTTTCTAAATTTCTCTATCAATTTTTGTCTATAAAAAAATAACCCTTATAGTATATCTTCCTTGCATAAATCCAAATTGATTTTCTAACACTATTGATTCTAGTTTGATATGCTACTCTATAAGTCTCTTCCAAAGCTTCATAGTATGACTCATAGGCTTGATCCCTCTATAGTTTGCATAATTTCTTATTTCTTTTTTTTTTTTTGTGAATTGGAATAATAAAGTTGTTTCCTCAATTGTTGGGTATTTATCCATTCTTCAATTTTTTTTAAATAATTTTATCATCTAAAAAAATCCTAGATCCCTCAATGCTTTCCAAGCTTCTATAAGAATGTTATATGGTCAAACAACTTTTTCATTTTTTATCTTTGATAAGACTATCTTCACCTTAGAGAAGGAAAGTTTATTAACCAAACTAAAATTTGGTTCTTCTTCATCCATGTATTCCCTTGGAAATTCTTCATTTCATAATTCTTGAACATAGTTTTTCTACCTATCCAAAATGTCATTATCTTTTACTAAAATTATTTCATCTGCTTCCTTGATATATTGGACATGATCAATGTTCTTACATTTTTTGTTTCTAATTTTGGCCAATTTATAAATATATTTTTTTCCTTTCTTTGTTCCTAATTTCTCATAAAACCTATTCAAGGCCTTATGTCTGTCTTTAGCTACTACTATGATAACCTCCTTTATCATTTTATATATCATACTATTTTCTTAGTTACCACTTTATTGTCATTTCTTAAAGCACTTTTTCTTATGTTGGATAACATGTTGTACTTCATCACTTCATTACCATATCTTCCTTGGGATTTATTTTTTTTCTTTATTTCACCCAAAATTTTCTTTTAAAATTTCTAAATGCAAATTTTCGTTTGACCTCAAATTAAATTTACAAAACAATTTCAATTCCAAGTGCCTTTTTGAAGTAATTATTATCTAAATATAGTGATGTTATCTTCCTTCAATTTCCACCATTTTATGCATTTAGTCCTTTTTCTTATACTACCTTTGAAGCTTTATATAGTTAAATTCATGACCATTAGTCAATGTTGAATTATAAGGCACTCTCCAGGTATGACCTTCTAGTCTTTGCACATGGCCTAGTCTCTTTTGCATAATAAGAAATAATCAATTTATGTTTTATCCATACCACTCTTATATGTAATTAAATGTTCTATCCTCTTCTTGAAATAATTATTTGCAATTGCAAGGTCATAGGCACTGGAAAATTGCAATAGTGAATTATTCATGTCATTGCACTCTCCAAATCCATGTCCTCCATGAATCCTACCATGTCCCATTTTCATAGATCAAACATGACCATTAATAGCCTCTCTAATAAATATTCTTTCTTGGTAGAGAATTTTGTGAAGAACCTAATCCATAGAATCCCAAAAATCATGCTTTATAAAATTATTTAGGCTAATTTGTGATTCATATATGATGATGATGATGATGATGATCTCATATTTAAGAACAAGTTTGATGTCTATAATTTTATCATCATGGAAATATACTTGTACCAATTTATCTTGGACAAATTTATCAACAATGGTGCTCACTCCATTTCAGTAATTTTTCCTTTCATGAGTAGAAGATTTTCTAACCCTAGCCTAAATCTTTAGAATTTTTCTCTTTCCATAAAGTTTCTTAAAGACAGATGATATAGGAAATTTTAGAGGTTTTTTTATTGACTATACCAATGTTTTAGTTTTTCATTCAAAATTTTTGGTACTAGACTTGCTTCTTTATCCATACTTGTCCTTGATGTGGAAACCCTTGTCTACTTTTCACAACATCTAGGCAATGATGTTACCTATTATTTTTAGAGGATACCCTAGCATGTTATTGTCTATTTCCATAATAACCAAGCCTTGTGACTACTATGAATCACATCTAGGGAATGCCCTAGAATCTACAAAATTTTAAAAAGAACTCATTCATGAGATTTTGTGAAGTTTTACAATTAGCTACTAACCTGATGCTAACTTTTCTTCTTTTGTATCTAGGCTTGGAATTGATGTTGACAAAGTTTGGTGCAAGGGTTTGCACCTCAAAATAGATCCCAATAGGATCCAATCCACAACTTCCAAGAGGATCTAGCTTGGAAAATAATAATAACACAATAAAATAGAGAAAATAATACTTAGATTAATAAATTTCTCAAATACATAGAAAATACATCAAAGATGAGGAGCCAAACTCAACTCACAGCTCTCCCAAGGATCTTAGAGGCCACACTTGTCCTCTCTTAATCTTCAATTTCTCACAATGAAGCCCAAGATTGAGACAAGGAACTTATAAGAGATTCTCATAATCTCTCTCAAGTGCTCTTCCTTCCCTCTCACTCAAATTCCTTCCATAAGCTCTTTTCTTGTAGAAGCTATCCTCCCTTGCATAAGTTCTCTTCTTGCATAAGCTCTCTTCCCTCAAGATCTCTCTCCCTTATCCTCTATTGGAAATCCTTTTCATTACAACACTTGGCACTTTGGTACTTGGCACTGTGGCACTTACAATGGTGAATTACATCAATATTTATAAGAAACTAGAAGGTAAAAATCTTAGAAACATTCCCTCAAATTAACTTGAGGTTCTCCAACTATTTTCCAAGTCTTCTCACCTTTTCCATTGTTACTTCCGTATTTCTTTAGCCATTTCCCAAATTTGAATAGCATTTTCGGAAGTTTTCCCTTGTGTCTGGGTCATCTCTAGCTTAATGTAGACATCTCTTATGAAAGCCCTACTCACGGGAGAGACATCTACTATTTTTGGGAGATGTCTTCTATGGACTAGAGATGTCTTCACTTCAAGGGAGATGTCTCTAGAAAGGCTTCTTTCTTTTTGGAAGACATCTCTTCTAAAAATGCCAAAAATAAAAGTGCTCATTTTGATGCCGAGAGCCTCTAGATGCCTTCCAACAAGTTCCCATAGACCCTAGAACCTCCTAAGACCATCAAAGTGAGCCAAAAACACCTTCAAATATGTAAAAATATTCAATAATCATCGACAACAAAATAAACTCAAAAAGACACATATAATGTAGGGTAGAATAAGGGAATCAGAAGAGGTGTCCTACACTAGCTCTCCCACCCTTAAAAATGTCATGACTTCATGACCTTTCACAAGATGAAAGGATCCATGCCCCCATGACTCAAGGAAATCATAATAATCATGACTCCATGCATTACCAACATTAGAATAAATATCATTTGAGGTTTTGGTTTTAAGCTTTCCTTGCTCATGGGGGCTTGACCTCATGCCCCACCATGCTTCCTTTATTTGAGTATCTCCTTGGAATTATTCCCTTGTATTCCCATAATGACTAAAACTTGCAACAAATTAAGAAAAGAAAAAGAAAAGGGATTTGGCTTTCTTAATCTAACATCCTTTCTTTCCTTCTTTTTCCTCTTCTTCACCTTCTTCTTCTTGGCATTTGGAAGACTACCACTTAGCTTTCTTTCATCACCACCATGTAGATTGGCTTCATGCTATACTTTAATTTTATACCAAAGACAATCAAATCGATCAACAAAATTTGAAAATCTATCAATGATATAATCAATAGCAAGCATCTCTAAATTTTGGAAAATCATATCATTATCAATGTCTTCACTTACATCAATAATGACCTTCTCACAATGACTATTCCAATAGCCATCATCATTAAAAAATTTATCATTATTAGTCTTCCTCTCACTAATAATGAAATCAAAAGTCATAACATGACTTTCAATACCATCACAATCACCACAACGATCATGATGCTCATCATTATCATTGAAGAAACCACTACCAAGCTAAAGTGAAAAACTACCATCCATCACACTAGCTTCAACATGAGAGATATTACTACCATTAACAAGGTCATGCTAAATCTTAATTACCTCTTCATGGCTTCTCCCATCCATCTTTGGTTCAACTTAATCTTCAACATGTAGCTATCCAATCTCATCAAAGCTTGATAATTCAAGATCCCAAATAGGAGTTCTCAATTCCAATGGCTTCTCCTCTTCAAAGGAATCATCAATAAGCTCTTCATCCCACTTTGGAGGTAGCAACTCAAAAGGTAAACTCTCCTCCATAGTTTTAAAATTAGATTCATTAAAAATATCATCAAAGCAATCATTCTTCCACATACCTTGTCTATAAGACTCACCTCTCTCCCATGAGATAGTCTTAACTTGACTTAGAATCATCTTTCCCTTTCCACAATGTATAGAAAAATTGTAAAAAGAATGAGTATCAAACCTTCTAGTGCTACCCTTGATCCTCCTTGAAGAAGTCCCTTTATCTTTGCCACTTTCTTGGCTTTCATGCTTTACCTACCATGACTCACGAGGTAGGAATTCTTCTTCATCACTAGCATACATCATCTTGCACCTTGAAGATCTCTTGGTCTCTTGTATGAATCTCTTGGTTCTTTCCCTTGAAACCCTTTAGTATTGAGCACTCCTTTGCTCATCAAGAGATATTTGAAAACTCCTTTTCTCATTAATATTTACTTCATTAGATCCTTCATCTTCCTTTCCTTCTAGATGGCTAGAAGATATTCTATCAATTCTCCTCAAAATATTTCCCATGTTAATATTGAATTTCTCCATATCACTTTTTGAATTTTTTGCAAAATATTGATGCTTTTAGACCTTTACTTTGGGAAGAACTTCTTTCATTTTAGCCAAAAAAGATTTAAAAGAGTCCTTAAACTCTTTAAGCTCTTATCTAAGCTATTGATATGTCTTCTTCTTTAGATCCGTACCTAAGGAAACAAGAATGATATCGAAAAGAAAAAACACAAATATCCACAATAATGGTCCTTTCATTTAAAGGAAACACCAAGCTTCAACATAATAGTTTGGAAACCTCTAAACCTTTAGTCTAATATCAATCTAGTGCAGGGATGTTGCAACTCAATAATAGATCCCAATAGGACCCGATCCATAACTTGCAAGAAGATCTAGCTTAGAAAATAAGGATAAAATAATAAAATAGAGAAAATAATACTTATATTAAAAAATTTCACAAATACATAGAAAATACATCAAAGATGAGGAGCCAAGCTCAACTCACAACTCTCTGAATGATCCTAGAGGCCACACTTGTCCTCTCTTAATCCTCAATTACTCACAATGGAGCCCAAGATTAAGACAAGACACTTATAATAGATTCTACTAATCTCTCTTCTTACACAAGCTCTCCTTCCTTGCACAAGTTCTCTTCTTGCACAAGCTCTCTTCCCTTAATAGCTCCCTCTTTATCCCTCTATTAGAAATCCTTGGCACTATGGCACTTGGCACTTTGGCACTATGGCACCTACAATAGTGAATTACATCCATATTTATAACCAACTAGAAGGTAAAAATCCTAGAAAGCTTTCATCAACTCAACTTGAGGTTTTCTAGCTATTTTCCAAGTCTTCTCACCTTCTTCTTGGTTGTTTCCATATTGCTTTGGCTATTTCTTGAATTAGAATGGCATTTTCAAAATTTCTCCCATGTGTTTGGGTCATCTCTAGCTTCATGTAGATGTCTCCTATGAAAGCCCTACTCATAGGAGAGACATCTAATATTTTTAGGAGATGTCTTTTATGGACTGGAGACATCTTTACTTTAGGGGAGATGTATTTGGAAAGATGTATTTCTTTCTAGGAAGACATCTCTTCTAAAAGTTCCAAAAATGAAAGTACTCATTTTGATGCTAGAAGCCTTTGGATGCCTCCCAACAGGTCCTCATAGACCTTGGAACCTCCTAGACTCATCAAAGTGAGCCAAAAACACCCTCAGACATGCCAAAGCATCCAAGAATCATCCCTAACAAAATCAACTCAAAATGACACATAGAATGTAGGGTAGAACAAGGGAATTAGAAGAGGTGTTCCTACATCAAAGTTTCCTCTTAAACACCTTTGATCTCATTAATTTGTTGGTCAAGAATATCCATATGATCATTAACATAAAAATCCATAGTCCTTCAATGCACTATTTAGATTCTAAGCATTCAAAGGCTAAGGAGACAATGTAGGGTTATTGTCTACTACCTTCAATGGCTCATTTTATGAGTTCCATTAGTGGTTAATTGAATCATGGGAGGGTTAGAATTACTCTAAAAATGAAAATTTTAGCCTAATTACTCAGATCATATCTTAACTAGTTTTAGAAGGCTAAATCATGTCAAAAATACTAAATATTTGCACTCCAATTTACTCATATCGTATCTTAAATTGATTATGGAATGACTTAAAAATTTTTTTTGGGATTCTATAGGCTAAATCTAAACATTTTTTTACATCTAGAGGATTTTAATTTATTAGAAGCAACAACTGTTTCATTGAAAATGAATGTTGGAATCAAACATTATGGCCATTTCTAGTTGCAAATAATTTCATGCTTTTCAAGACTTTCTAAGAGATCACCCATCCTAGTACTACTCTAGGATGAATGTGCTTAATTACAAAATTTTTATCTTAGTTGCTACTAACTCATCAATTTGACTAGTTAGTTAAATTTGGTTGTATTTTAATATTTAAATTTTCTTATCCATTAGAACACTAAATTCAATTTTTTTTGTCATTTGACAAATTTCTAAATATTTCATTAATTGAAAAAATTTTCAAATATTTTGTCATTTGATGGACTTTTCAAAGTTTCCATAAACCGATATAAAAATTTATGATGTCAAAAATCACTAAAGGAAGGCATGATTTTGCAATGCTATTGGTGGCCAAGATAGTTGAGTGAAGGTTGGATCTTGTAGTGTTATTGGTGCTCACAGCTACTATGGATCTAATATTTTTAATGATGAGAGAAATGGTAGTAGGTGCAATGATGGCAGTGATGGATGTAGGGATGGAAATAATAGAGTAGGAAAGAAATAGTAGCAGATGGTGGACATGATAGGAGGAAAGAAACAAATGTTTTATTGCGATGTGGTGTTGAGGACAATCTAGCCAACTTCAATGTAGTGTAAGAACCCTACCATAATGTAACATGATTGGCCAGTACCAAGGTCTAGCTAACTGTGATGAAACATGGCATGGTGCTAGGGCTAAGGCCCTTATCAAAATATTTTTTTATTATAAATATAAAAAGGCATGTGCATATTACAAAATAAGTCTTTTGGGTTTGTAGGCCAGCTTGCTAAGGCTCAAGACTTAAGGTTTTTCATTGGGAGATATCAAGTTTGATTTTAGACCCTAATTTTTTATTTACCAAAAATATAAAATAAAAAAAATTAATCTTTCTTTTAATATTAATTAGCATGTTTACCAAAATATGTGATATCTCACAAATTGTGCATCTAATTGGAGTGAAATTGGTATTGTTGGAATTATCTTGGAGAGCACTATATGTTGAACTTAAGATATCTCTAGCTTATTACATCTAAAATTCATAAAATCAGGAAAATTAATCATTAATTATAATAAATTTAATTAATTAATCAACTATTTAAGTAAAATTCTCCATAGTAAACCATGCGTTTCTCTGGATATCTCAACTTTAACTGATATTTGAATTGATGATTTCTTTTATAAATCTAAGGGGGTACAAGTCCTTTAACACATAATCCTCAAATTAGCATTGGTGTAACAATGTTACAAAGATTCTTCAGTGAAGATTAATAAAATGATTCCTCCTAAACATTTTAGCTAGGCTTCTCCAACCACCATAGGTAGCAAGGATTTTATTTCAATTATTCTGAATTAGAATAATGTTGTAGAAGCCACTAATTTGGTTTGTAGCCTACTAGAAGTTAAAGGGTTTGAATATCTAGAAACTTCTAGGTTATTTGAATTATTATTTTTTCCTTTCTTCAAAACTATTTCTTCTAGAAATATAATAATTTAATGGCACAACATAGGCAATCCCTGGGGTAGTGCTAGTTTTAAAATGATTTTTATGACTTCTGTGATTACACCTATAGTCACATGAAAGGTCTTAGGTTTCCATTCCTAGGAATATCCACTCATTCTCAACTTAAAATTTTCTGAATTCCATGATTTTTGCAAGAATGAAATTTTTAATTATGTTCATTATTTCAAGGCTCAATGAAAGGAATTTTTCAAAGTTGATTTCAATGACAAAATAGATTATTTTTTTTTAGAGAGTAAGGTTTTATGGAATTCCCATGTCTTTGTTTATTCAATTTTCTTACTCCATGGTGCCAGAATCGATAAGGTGTATGATTGGTTACTCAAGTGTTCCACTGAATTATTCCTTACAGTGAAACTTATGGTTGTGACCAAGAAAAATCTTAAAATACCTTATTCTATTTGTTGTGTACCTTTGCTTATGACCTTGATTTTGAGCTATAACTTATTTAAAAATGATTTTACTTGCTACTACCCTATTTTATACCCTAAATTTACTAAGGAAGAAAGAGTTATAAGGGCTGAAATTAAAGGTTCTAAGAAGGGTTAGGAAACACTTGCATAGGTTTACGATCTAGGAATAAATGAGGTATGGATTTTTTTTTATTTTTCACTTTTATTAATTATTTTTTATGATATTTCATGTTCTAGTAAACTTTGTGCTATAGATCGATTCAAGAGCAGGTGCTAGAGAAGAAATTTCATGGAGAAACAAGGAAAGAGAATCAAGTTCCAAGATTTACTTTTGTTATCAAAGTTCTATTTTTCTTATTGTTGTTTTAACCTTATTAAGTTTTACTAACATATCTAATTTAACAAAAATCTATGCATTGAAAAATGATCAATTGGTATACAAAAAGGAAAGTAACTAGAGGTAAGTTCAAATATGCAATTAGGTTTTGAATACTTCTCTTTTAATGCTTTTCTGACATAGTCTCTTGCAAATTTACTTGGGACAATATTTCTTCATTCAAGAGCTATAGAATGAATCCCATCATAGGTTTGGGTTGAAGAAAATTGCAACTCCATCTTCAAAGTATTTCCTACTAAATTCCCCTTGAATAACTCTGATAAATAGTTTGACTTTTGCTAAGGGTTGACACAAACTATCTCAACAATTACTTCTTCCAAAATCATTTCCATTACAACATGTTTCTAATTTACCATCGCAAGTTTCTCTTACTCTCTGGGATAAGTGATGATTACTACTAAAGAGAAAGTTCTTCTTCTTCATAGTCTTAGTGATTTAATCACTAAGAATACCTTGCATTTGGTTCATGAAGAGTTATATTTACTATGGCAGTATAGATCCTATGATTTCAAAATTGACTATGAATTGGTGAAACTTACTAGTGCATTAGCATTTCATGCTATTCCAAGGAATTCTTTGGAAGTCAACAAGAATCTTGAAGAAATTCTAAGGGAATTGGATACTGTTACTTGCTTGACCTAACACTTATTCAACCATAAATGTATACTCTAAATTGAGAATGATTGACTTCATGTAAGTAGCTAATTCTTATTATTTTCCTTCTCTCTTCTTTTTTAATTTTCTTTTTCCTACTATTTATTATCCTTAACTTGTACATGTATATGAAGAAGAAAGAGTGAACAAAGAATATGGCTTAATGGATGACTTAGGTCAACTTGTTACAAGCATAACTTGAGAAAGCTGACAAAGCAAAAGTAGTTGCCAAGAATTCCATAAAGTACATTCACCAACTCTGCAATGGCTTCATTGGATGTGAGGATATACTTGAAAAAGACAATGATACCAAGGAAGAGTGGATGTCTTAAGAAAAAATAGCTAAAGTTCTCATTCAATTTTTTTGGTTGGAAATTTAATCCATATCCATGCTATCCATGTTTCCTCTTTCTTATGTTCCATATTTTTATTGATGCACTACATTTTCTTTTTATCAATAAAATAAACATATATTACCTTTATTTTCCTTTAAATCCACTTTTAGCTCTTGGACAATCATTTTCTTTGATAAAAAATATGACAACCCATTCTCAGATGTTAAAGATTAAGATTACTCTCACATAGAATCATCATTTTAAGTCAAGATAACTCAATAAATATATTAGAGGCATGAAATTAATGATGATTAAATTCAATAGGAAGTAAAAGAATAATGGAATTTATTAATGAAATTGTCTAAGTACATTGTTAAAGGCTTTGAGGTTATCTTCCTATGATACTTAGACCCTTAGAGGTAATCTAATACTACTACCATGGTTAGGCCATAAGACCAAAGGGGTGATCGGTCTCTTCTTATCCTACTTTACCTAGCTCTTATCACTTATTATTATTGAGTTTGTAACTCCATGCTTAGCATAACCTCTAAGTCCCTAGTCTTAAATGTCACAAGTCAAACCCATTCTCAAAAGGTACTGCAAATAGCCAAAACTCTTTATAACAAGATACCTCTTCATTCAAAGGTTAATTACATTGTTAATTATAAAACTTAGCTCTTAACAAGGGATGAGAAGTTACATTGTGCCTTGAAATTCCTTCTAGAATATACACTCTTTCAACTTTCATCAACACCCTTATGGGTAGATCTGGTAATAGGATTTGGTCATGATATTGGCCAAAATCCATTTAAAATAGGGATCTTATTTAATTTGATCATTAATTTCCTCTTCCATGATGGTTGTCATAACACTAGTAATTAAGTTTCACATTTGTCTAATAACATAAGCAACTACATTTTGTTTTCCTGGAATGTACTTGATTTCAAAATCATACTCTACAGGTAATTCAACCCACCTACATTGTCTTATATTTAAAATTGGTTGTCTTTGTATGTGTTCTAGACTTTTATGATTAGTTTTTAACAAAAATATTTTTTCTAGAAAGATAATGTCTCAAAGCCTTTAAAGTATGAATAATAGCTAATAATTCTAGATCATAAATTAAATAATTTACTCCAACTCCTTGTAATTACAAGATTCAAAAAATACCACCTTATCTTCTTAAGAAAGGACTTCACTAATTTCCACTCCATGGAGATCTATAGATACTTTGAACAAAAAATCTTCATGTAGGATTCTTAAGATTGGGGCTATGGTTAGAAACATCTTTAACCTTATAAACACTTTCATGTTCTTTTCATCAAACTTGAGCATATGTTTATCTTAAAAAATATTAGTCAAAGGTGCTATGAAGTTAGAGTAATCTGTTATAAAACAATGATAGAATCTAGTTAGACCTAGAAAACTATGAATTTTCATAGCATTCTAAAGTACTAGCCATTCTCTAATTACACTTACTTTGAATAAATCTACTTTTAATCCTTGGTTTGATATCATATTACCGATATATGATACTTATTCCTTAAAAAATTCATATTTACTTTGTTTGGATTTAAGTTTATTTTGTTTTAGGATATTCATAGTAGTTTTCAAGTGGTATATTTCTCTCATGTTTTGGAGTAAACAAGTATATCATCCATAAACACAATAATAAATTTATCTAAAAATTCTCAGAATATATTATTCATTAAAGTGATAAACATTGTAGTTGCATTTGCTAACTTGAATGGCATTACTATGAATTTGAATAGCTTGTACCTTGTTCTGAATGTGATTTTTTCAATATCTTTGTTCTTAATTCTTATTTGGTGGCAACCAAATTTCAAATCAATTTTAGAAGAAACAAACAGGCTCTTATAAGTTGGTTAAACATATCATTGATTCTAACTAAAGGATAGGTATTTTCTATTGTCACCTTGTTTAATGTCTTATAGTCAATGCATAACCTTAATGTACCATCCTTCTTCTTAACAAATAAGACATGTGCACCTCAAGATGAAACACTACAACATATCTTACCTTCTTTCAACAATTGATCTAGCCAAACCTTCAATTCTCTAAGTTCTAAGGTAGAAAACCTATAAGGAGATTTCAATAATGGTTCTATTCTTGGAAAGACATCAATCACATGTTCTACAATCTATTTGGATGGGAATTTCCTTATTTCACCAAATATCAAATTTTTGTATTCTTTGAGTTCTTTTGAAAGTTCAATGTCTATAAGTTTTTTAGGTTGAGTTACTTTTACTATGAATAGAGTAGTGTAATTATTAATTATTATTTTGGTTTATTTGATGGCTATGGTGTAAATCTTATTTACTAATTCTACCCACCTTAGAATCCTAACTTTGTTAGTGGTTGATACTTTTAGAGAGCAAGTTTCAAAATGAACAATAACATTAAATTTTTGAAGAAGTAATATTCCTATAACTACATCTACATCCCCTAATTTGAATTCAAAAAATTCACTAGAAAAGGGAAATTCTTAAAGAATGAAGTTGATTTTACCATACTTGGTATGCTTACTTAGTTGTTCCATCTGCAAATTTATCTTTAACAACTTTTTTCAAAGGTAGGGTTAGGTTTAGCATTTTAACTAAATTTGGTGAAATAAAATTATTACTTGTACTACTATCAATTAAGAACTTCAGTTTTTGATCCTTAATTAACCCTTCAACAATAAGTGAAGTAAAATTTCCTCATACCTAACTTGGCCAATGCTGAAATTTTCTTCACTGTAGCCATTGTAGTTGGTTGGCCTTTTTCCTAGGCCATAATGGTATTGGTATTCTAGTTCCTAAGTTAGTTTCTTTGAAGTCTCACTCATTGTTTTGGATAGTACCACTTGAAGTGGTCTTCACATCAATTGAAATAATAAGTTTGGATTTTTTTAGCTATAATCTCTTTTATGATTGCTTGTTGTAAGATTGTCATCCTCACATAGTAGGACTCTTCATGATCCTTAGAAATTATATAGGTCTTGTCCATCATTTTTGAGTTATGGACATGCATCTAAGGGTGTAATTAGATTGGTAATCCACCAATGAATCCCACAGCTAATTTTCTCTTATCCCAATGGCTTACATACATTGCTTGGTCAAAAAATCCTTTGTAGTAATCATCTACCAATCATCAATCCAATCTCAACGAATCATTCCAAATTTTAAGCATCTTTATAAAGGAATATAGCATAAATTTTTGCTCAAAAATATTGATAGAAGCTATTTCAATTCATAATTAATCCTTGGGCCTTTAGACCATTCTAGCATATTGTGACAAGTCTCCTTAAATGTAAATAGATTACATATGAGAATTCTTAATTTAACACATCAAAGTAGCTCTTTATGGTATTAAACTAATCTTTTGCTTTAGCACTTAATCCTAGGGTCCTATCACAATTGTTGTGTTTTACCTTCTTAGCATGAACCTGGTTTAATAATTCTCTAAGTGGGGTTGGCTAATTCTAATAATTCTCTTCCTCTAATTTTGATCTTGACCCTTGAAATGAGATCTCATCTCCTTGGTGTCTATTTGATGGGGATTAATCTTGATAATGATCTTAGGGCAAAAATTGATTTTGGTTATGGGGTTGGGTTAAATGGTTTATCAAATATTTGATGAATTCTACAAAAGAATCCAACTTCTTTTAGACATTAGACCATTTTTATTTTGATTTATTGGATAGAATGTTAATCTCCTTTGACATATCTTGCATATGCTTCATGAACCCTTATTTTGCTTCATGTAGCTCCTCTTGTACACCTTGGATCTCATTAATTTGTCAGTCATGAGCATTTATTCCATCATTGATGTAAGACTCCATGATTCTTCAATGCACTCTTTGGGTTCCAAACATTTGTAGGTAGAGGAGATAAAGCTAGGTGACTATCCAAATGACTCCTTTTTATTAGAATCATGGATGGTTATATGGTTGCCTGAAGGAGTTAAAACTACAAGAAAAAAATATTTTTCTACCTAATTTATTAGAATCTTTATTTGAATTAGATTTTGAAGGTAAAGATTTGATAAAAGCCTATTCTCTAGTTGTCAAAGTCCTCCTTCCTTTTGATATTTCAATCCAATTTGAGTTTTCAATGTCTTTGGAATGAACTTTGGTACTAGTCCAAAAAAATAATATGTCCAAAAGATTGAAATATGCTAGAAAAAACTTTTTCTTCATTCAAAAAGGCTTATGGAATCAAAATTTATAGTCATTTTAAGTTTTCCAAAAATTTCATGCATACTAAGATTTCCTAAGAGGTCACCCATCCTAATACTACTTTTAGACTTACATGCTTAATTATGGAATTTCTATTTTTGGTACTACCATTCCATCAATTTGGCCAATCAATGAAATTGACCACAACATATAATTTAAATTTCATTTTGTATTAAAATTTCCACTAAAATTTTTTCATCAATTAATGGACTCCTTTTTCATCATTGGTTAATAAAAACTATCATTTCAATATCCACGAACACTGAAATGACAATCCTAGTGATAGGAAAAATGAAGCATAGGGAGTAGATGGTGGCATGGTCAACAAGGTAGATAGAAAAAAACATGATGAAATGGGAGAATAGACTACACAGTAGACTAAGTAGGAAATAGCACTATGCAATAGGTGTAGGACTTGCACTATGTAGTTAACATAAGAGCTGTGATTTAGTTGTGGACTTCACCATAGCAAGCCAACATTGCATAGCCTTGCCACTAATTGTATTGCATATATATCCTAGGTAGAAAAAAAATTTTAATTTTATTTTATTTTTAAATTTAATTTTTTAAATAACCAAGGTTTCTAATCTAGTGGTTAGGAGAGTGGGATTTGAGATGTTAGACCACTAACTTGGAGGTCTTAAATTTGACTTCCAATCCTAATTTTTCATTTTCTTAAATTGAATTTTTAAAACTTTAAAAAATTAAAATTAATTGACACACTTATTTAAACTATGATATCTCAGAATGTATCCAATCAAGGTGAACTTAGTACCATTGGAATCATCTTAGAGAGTATTATGCATTAAGCTCTAGATATATCTACTATTATAAGCTTGAAAATCATAAAATCATAAAAATATCACATAAAATTAATTAATTACTTACTAAACTTAAATTTTAGTTTTTCAAATTGTTACATCTTTTTCTGACTTGTAATGATTACTATATGATAAACTATGCATTTAATTATCAACTTCTACCTGATGAGCAGCGAGGCACCCCTATGCTCAACCATACAAATATGAGCGTTTCACGCATGATCCGGTTGAATTCCAAGGACTAAGTGCCTATGCGCCTTTGTGGAATGATAACGGGTTAGTTAATCATTGTCTTCCGAAACTTACTTGTATGTCATGGTTGTATGGTTAAGTAAGCTTGAGGCATATGATTTTTATAATTCTTATGTGTTTTATATCTTGTGGTAGTAAGGAGGGGGAGAGAGATAACTAAGTAACTAATCTAAATTAACTATTCATTAACCAAGTTCTTATTAATCCTAACACTAGTATCCGTTCCCACTTGCCATACACATCCTAAACCCATGCAACACTGCTGGGATTACCAAACGCTAATCGTCACTAGGTTACCAAGCGCTACATGCATGCTCAAAGCAGTCGTACTGAGTGTATTTAATTAAGAGATTTGTAGGGTGAAAGAAATCATTAATCAACTAGGAAAGCATTAAATAATAATTAATGCTAATTAATCTATTTTGAATGCTGCAAGGTTTATCATAAAGTTCATCTTTATTACCGTACACACAATGTGCTTAGGTACACAATGCTCGAATAAAGATCTATTCACTCTATGACTCCTACTGTGGGCACACAGAAATAATTCTAACTCTGGAGGGAAAAAATGGCAAGAGTTCGGCTAAGGGTTTAACTGTCTAATGTCAAAACCAAGGGCACTGCCTCTTATTTATAGGTGAGGCGACAAGCCCCAATATTGGGTATTCGACATTGCATGATTGGATCCAATATCACAGATGCGATATCGTGGACGTAATATCGTCTATGCAATATCACAATTCATCACTACCTAACTAATATTGGTTATACTTATAAATCAAGATGAGTTGTGCTAGTCTTTCCACACTTGATCATAAGGTAGGAGACAAATGTTCTTCATGAGAAGGTTGAAGACATGGCTTCCCCTAAGCAATCTACTTAGCCTTCCTTAGTGATGAGTGAAAAGGTACCCCTACACCCAACCATATGAATCACAAAGTGTTCATGCGTGATTCAGTTGAATTCCATGGACTTTATAGTTTCTGATGCACTAGTCTTCTAGGAAGTGAACCTTGCCTTAAGGTTGTTCATTTGTCTTTCCAATTGCACTTGTGATGTACACTAGTATGGTTAAGTATAATTGAGGCATATGAATTTATCATTTTGTATTTTATGGTTTTTGTATTTAAAGGAAGATAAAGTAATTGGATTAACTAATTTAATTGAACCAATTAACTAGTATCTAACTAGTCTTAACATAAGCATCCAGTCCCACTCTCCACACACATATTGGACCAACGTATCCACTACTAGGTTACCAAGCACTATGCTACTAGGTGTACCAAGCAATAATGCTACTGAAATTACCAAGCGAATACATGTTACACTCGAAGTAGTTGTACTTATGTGTTTAATCTATCTCAGTTATCTTGCTTAATTGTTTCATTAACTTAATTACTAGAAAATATTTAATAAATCATTGAAAATATTTAATAAGTAATTAAAAAAATTAAATGCATAAATGAAATATTTAATCTATCCAAAATGCTACAAGGTTTACTAGAAAACTCATCTTTATTGGCACACATACTCTCATGCTTAGGTACAACAATGCTTGAATAAAGAACTGTACACTTAATAAATTCTATTGTGGGAACTCAGGAGAAAAATTCTAAGTCTCAAATGAACAAACTATAAGAGCTTCACTACTACTAAAATATCATTTTCATAAATGCAGNTTTTCCAATAATTAAGTTAATGAAGTAATTAAGCAAGATAACTGAGATAGATTAAACACATAAGTACAACTACTTCGAGTGTAACATGTATTCGCTTNTACTAAAATATCATTTTCATAAATGCAGCTGGTGGATGCATATTTATAGGCAAAATACAGACACTGCATCGATGGGGCCTCATTGATGCATGAGATAATGTGTTGATGAGGCCTCGTCAACAAGGCTACATCGATGAGGCCTCATCGACATAGCCAAGAAACTATGACTCATCACTTAGCCTCGATAGGTAGAGAGATCAGAATCCTATATCTCAACATTAGTTTGCATCAAAGTAATGTTATAGAGGCTACTAATTGTTGGCAACCATTTGGGACGCGACTGCCAACGAGTATCCTCGAATAGGATTTAGGTGCTTGCTGGTCTCTGGCAACACTAAGGCCCAGATACCTCCAAATAAAATTAGTAGTTAACGTGAGTATGTGTGTGTGCTGTTGCGGCGTGCGGTTGTGAAATATGAAACGATTGCATTGTGTGTAAACTACAAATGACTTGTCTTAAAGAGATTCAGCCAACTTTGCCAAGTACTGTGAGTTGTTGAGAGTTCCTATTTTGTTCAATTGCCTAGTCTACGTGGTCCTTATAATACCTACTTGAAACAAATAAAATTTTAAAAAATTATTTGAGCATAACTCCGCGAATCTACTCCTAATTTTCCCTAGAGAAAGAGATAGTTCCACAAGAAAACTAGAAATAGAGCAAGATTCAATGGAAATAGACAGAAAAGAAAGCCGATTTGCGTGGACCTCAAATATTTAAACAAGGTAAAATGACACGAGTAAACACTTCACAATAAAGCTATCCCAAATTCAATAACTACGAATTGTTCAAACTTCCAAGGCTCAAATAAGCAATTTCTTCAAGACAATCCTACTATGCTACCAAAAAATTGCTACGTAAACTACCATGTACGAGACTCCATTTTGGCTAGATAATGGATGCATTCAAAAGAACCTTCAAAAGACTTGAAAATTTCTAATTGAAATACCATAGAGATTCACTTTAAAGATAAAAAGAAGCTATTCTGGTCCCATCAAAATACCAAAGATTTTCTGAACCCTCTTGACTATTGAATCGTTCAACGGCATGACTACAAGCAGAGGCTCTCTTACAACGATCTCAATAGCAGTTCTTATACATTGCACAATAATAAAATTTACTACTAAAATTCTCTTAAGGCTTTTAAACACAAGCGCTTCTATGTCAAAATTTTAATAGAAATTTTCTATCGAGCAATAAGAACAATAAGAGCAATCTAAAAATCCCAAAATTACTTGCCAAGGATGATACTATCTAAACCACTAGCTAAACAATTTAAACAAAATAAACATAAAACATAACTTATAGGATTATGAAAAAGAGGCTGAAATCTTTACTCTAGCAAGCCATCTTACAAGCAATCGTTCATACTTTCTTCTTTACAAAATGCTCTTCTCCCAAGACACAAAGTATGTCTCCAAGTGAGAGCCCAAGTGCTAGCTAGTAGCCTTCCCAAAGTGTGATGGATCAAATGTCTTTTCCAAGAGTGTCATGTATGAGACCTCCAATATATCCCCTCCAATATCCCCCTCAACCTCTTCCCTTTGAAGCCTTTGTATAGGGTTCAAAGGTAGTTACATATTCAAAAATATCTTACCTAACTTCTCTCCCAAGTAACTTGCCCAACAAGTTAGGAAGTATTAACATATGAAGTTAGGAAGTTAGGAGATATATAAATATTTCTTTTGAAAAATAATTCCAATAGTTCCATATAATTGTTTACAATTATAGCTCTAATAGCTTTTCATTTTTACTTGTTTAAAATTTTTAAGAATACTATTTAGGTCCTTAGTAATTTTATGAACAAGGTGATAATATAATATCAACCTTGGTATAAATGTTGATGGTACCTAATCTATGTTAATTTATAAATAATTTATGTGCAGTTGCACCCATATGAAAATGGCTGGAAACAAAAATTAAAATCCAAAACATCGAGCCCGAATGTGAAGGTGCCAGGCTTGGAATTGCCATCAAATACTTCAAAAATATCCCGCCCCTGCCAAAAATCATTATCAACCGCCACCGTGGAAGAAGGCTTTGCCACTGCATCTGGCATCGTTGCCGTGTGGTGTTCGGTTGCTGAAGAGCGGAGGAGAAAGATCTTGAAGAAAAATGATGTATTGAACATATGACCCTGGACATAGGGTTTCAGTTGCCTGGAATTTGTTTTGTTTTTCCCCAAATTCGCTTAGGGCTTCTTGCATTTTTTTGTGTTCCTGTAGATCGTCTTTCAAATTCCTGCCATTGATTACAGAGTCAAGGGTGAATGTGCCATAGATCTGAGCATCAGTGAATAATGGCATCTAGTATGGTAGGTTAAGAACGGCCCTGTAACAGCCAGAAAAATCTCCACATAGTGCACGCATTGCAGAACACAGTGAACGTCATTGAAGGCGAGCGAATCGGTTGCATATTGATGAAAAAAATTTTAAAACTGAAACTGTTTCTGTTTTGAAAGCAGCAACATCCATGCGAGTTCTTCCTCCACTACCTTTGAACCCACGTCCCTGCAAGGTTCTGGCACAACGCGCCCAGCAGAGGTGCTACCGATTTGGGGCAAAAAAAACAGTTGGTTTTACGTAAAAATAGAAGCCATTACAGGTCAATAAACCTTAGTACTTCCTTGGATCAGTACCAACGCGATTCCTTGTGAAAGAATGGCCATTCTTCTAGACTATTTTTTCGTCAGTTGCAACAGGAGACGCTTGGGCTGTGTTTGAATGTCTATTGTGGAATTTCTAACCATAGAAAATGAAGGCAAAACAGAACAATACGTAGTCTGGAACTTCATCCAAGGGCCATTAAACAGGAAAAAAATTAATCAAATAAAATTACCATGAATTCATTGATCTATTCTCCATCCTCTGTTCTCCATCCTCAAAGCCACGTTGTGCGGGGCATAATCTCAACCGCAGCAATTTCATTTTTTTTTCCTTGAACTACCTTGCCAACGCATACAGTGGCTGGAACTGCTCTTTACCGTAAAAACTTCCATTGAAATCTTACAATGGTGACTCCCATAAGGTTAATTTTAATTTCTTATTGATGTATTCATGAACGGAGTCGACTCTTTTTAATCGATAAATCTTTTCCATTTCTCTTCAATCTTCCCTTCACACAGGAGCATGATAAATTTTTCTTCACTTGGTATCATCATTTGAAAGTTGAAACACTATATCTTCACCCAACAAATTTCCACATGAAACCTCTAGAATTAAAATATCAATAAGACACAACCATCATATATTTTTTTATTTGAATATCTTCTATGTCTCATTCGTATTTTATCACCTTTGCTATTCCATAAAATGGCTAAATGTGCCAACACTAATTTGGTTCATTCTTTACTAAGAATTGATGAGTATGAGTTTTTGGAAACTTCTCATATATTTGAATTATTAGTTTTTTTTTGTATTTAAGTCTTCTCTTTGCTAAAAAGCCATGATTATATGGTGTAGTATATATAATAATAAGTCCAATAACACTTCTAACTTGGTTTTTAGGAATGTCAAAGTTACTTGAGAAATTATAAGGAATGTTTTAGGTATCTATCTCAGAGAGGGTCCCCTTATACCTAGTCACAAATCTTGTGAGTTCCATGGGTTTTGCGTAAAAAGGATTTCTAATTATGTGAACACATCCACCATTCTGCATAAGGGTTTTGAGGGCAAGAAATTTAATAATTGGATGGAATTATATCTTTGTTTATTTCTTGAAAGTAAGGTATTATAACAACCTAGTACTTACTATGTCTCTTCATATTCATTTTTTATTAGATGGTGCTACAAATAATAGCGCATATGATTGGGCATATTCTAGTTTTACACAACTATTTCTTTATATGGAGCTTTTGATTGGTATCATCAAGACACTTGAAACTAGATTCTTGTTATGATGTGTATCATTATTTATGACTCTCATCTTGAGCTAAAATACCAAAAATAATAGTTGCCTTCATTTTGACCCTAAACAATATCCATGCTTCATTGAGCATGATCAATTCTTAAGGGCCTAAGTTGAAAGCTCCAAAAAAGGTTAAGAAGTAGTTGCATAAGCTCAATTTCTTGAAGCCATGGATGAGTTACAATACATTTTTAATTTGGTTTCTATATTTATTAGTTTTTTATTTTTATTTTATTTTTATGTGGTAAGAGACTCTACAATGCAAACCTTTTTCAAGGTTGCAAAGACAAGGCAGCTAAACCAGCTTTTAATATGCTTCCTCTAACATACTTTATTATTGTTATTATTACTAGTACTACTAATAGTGCTATTCATCTCCTTTGTTAATAATTTTCATTTTTTATTAGAGGGTACATACAAATGGTTAAGGTTCTAGTGGTATTCAAGAAGAAAAAGATTTATAAGTAAATTCTATATACTTATTGAGTTTTATTTTACTTCCTTTCTTATTTGTGATTATAATAGTCTATCTCTTTGGTAGGTATCAGTGGGTCAAAAGTTTTTTATCTAGAAAATAAAAAGGAAAGGATTGAAGTCTATCCTACATCCTAAACTTCATAGAACTGGTACTCCACCACCAAGGTCTCCCAAGTTGACATCTCCATGAATCACTTCCATCAAAACTTTGACTCATGCTAGTGCTCTATATACAATGGTCCTAACACCTTCCTCTAGACTAATTTTCATCACTAATACTCCATTGGTTACTATTAAGGGTTCTTATTATTCTCTAGCATAGTTGGTGGATGACAATGAAGAGTAGGTCCTTCTACTTCATAATATTAGTGATTGAATCACTAAAAATAGCCCAAGTTCCATTTAAGAAGGATTATTTCATGTGTAAGAGTCTTAGTCATGAAAATTTACAAGTGACTTTCATTTACTATAGTTTAGTAATATCTTTTAATTTCATGCAATCCCCAAGGATTCTCCAGAAGTGATCAAAACATTTGAGCAAATCTTAGGAGATTTGGAGAGTTCCTCCTATTTGGTCTACCACTTGCTCAATTGGAAATGATTGCTTCAATTGAAAATGATCATCTTCATGTAAAAAATAATTTATTATTTTTTTATCCTTTTGTTTTACCCTTTTCTCTTTCCTTGTTTATCTTTCCTATTTTGATTTTCATATATGTCTAGAGGAAGAAAAAAGAGTGAAGAAAATATTTCTCAATGGGATATACAATTTGAATTGCTAAATGCAAAATTTTTGAAAACTAAAGAGGCTATGAAATCTATAGGAAAACATGCCTTGTTGGTGGATCAAAGATTATTTTCCTCTAAAATAGAAGCTGAAGGAGTGTAGAGATCCTCACAGATTCCATGCTATTACAACAATCACTAAAGAACTACATTCACCTTAATTCCTTTATGTGGTTATCATAAGGATATGTAGGCTTATGAAGGAGCTTCAACTTTGATGCTTGGATCACCATCCTTCTCTTTGATGAGTGGGACTTAAGGCTACATACATTAGAATAGCAATGTATTTTAGCTCTTATAGAAGAATGGTGTTTCTTGTGGTTGTATGTGCTTTTTGTGGTCATGCTTGTGTGTGTTTTGTTAGTCATGTGACTTATATAATTTCATGTAATGCACTCAATATATTCTTAACCCATGGACTAATAGGTAGCATGAATTTATGTTATGCATGCAAGTGTTGTAAATGTTGAGGCATACTTCATGTTGGATTTGCTTTGGATCATCTAGCTGATTTTGGAGTCCAAGATGATGTTGAACAGTGATTTTCTAGACTACTATTATTATACTTTGTATTGTAGCCAAGTTTGTAGTTTGAGCATGGTGGTGATTATAGGTACATGGTTTGTGATTATGATTTATTATTTGTGACTCATGTTCTACTACAAAATACAAAAATAAGATTAAAGAGAACTAAATTGATAATTATCCTTCTAATTCTAATCCTCACAATGGACCAATTGGAGATGGTAGTCAAGGAAATCATATGCATGAGGAGATGCATCATGATGTGAATTTATACAAGAATGCACACGAATATGAGGATGTTGAGATGATTCATGAGGGGAATATTGATGAATCTCATAAAAAGATATAAGAACTATGAATCCATATAGTGCAAGTAAAAAACATCCTCATGGGTAGTCTACTCATAACTGAGAAAACATGTATGATCTTAGAGCTAGTGTATTTGATGAAAGCTCCTTTCATTGTAGAATTAGGCCTTAGCAAAAAACATAAACATTTCCTAATCCAAAATGTTATGTTAAGAAATCAAGTAAGAGACTTGGCAATGTTGTTAATGATGTCCAGTTTATCAACCAAGAGCTTCAAGATGAAAATCAAAAGCTATGATTATTGCTAGAAAGTTAGCAGGCTTTGTGTGAATGCCAACAAAATAAGATTGACATCTTAGAAAAGAAATTAGATGATGAGATTAAGATTGTAAAAGATTAGCTAACCATGTAAACAAGGGTAGTGGCATTGAAGCTAAGTTAATAAGTTTCCAAGTTCTGAGCAAAGAAATCAAAAATCTATGAGGATGATAGGAATTCAAGTGTGATATGTAGATTTCTATTTGAAATAGAAGAGTTCCTAGAGATGTATGAATGTGCCATTGAAAGATAAGCTTAATTTTTTGTCCAATTCTTCGATGAAAAAGAAAAAACCTAGTGGATTGACATCCTTCAAGAAGAAAAGGTTGTGACAAGAAAATCCATCAAAACATGGGACCAGTTTTAGAAGGCTTTGATGAAGAACTTTCATTCAATTAATTTTTTTGACAAAGCTTGGACAAATCTCAGAAAGATATAGCACACAGGATATCTAGAGGAGTATATTTAGGAATATTAAAATATCATATTACAAATCCTAAAAATTAGTGAGAATAGCAAGTATGGACTATGATGTGGAGCCTACCTTAATAAAATCCAAAAGAGATCCATTCCATGAGATTCCTAAGAAATTCCAACTTAAAAGAAAGAATAAAACAATGAATTCTTAACTACTTACAATGGATCCAAAGCTCAAGACAAGACACTTATAAGAGATTCTCTCAACCACTCTCAAGTTCTCACCCTTGCCTCTCACTCAAACTCTTCTTGCACAAGCTCTCAAAAGACCTTTCAAATCTCTCTTCTCACTCTTACCCAAACTCAGGCCTTGGACTCTTATTAATAGCTTCTTATTATGACCTTTCCTCTTTCCTCTAATTTTCCATTTTATTTGATGTCCATTAAAATTCATATCAGATGTCTTCCAGAAAAAAGATATGTCTTTCTTGAGTGTAGAGATGTTAGAGGAGATGTCTTGAATCTGGTTAAGATATCTTGGAATCATGTGAGATGTCTTGTTTGATATTTCTTGAGAATGTGGAGACATCTTCGATGCAATTGAGACATCTCACCTACCAAGGCTAAATACAAAGATGCTTTTTTTGAGGTATGGAACCTCCAAATTCCTTCAAAAAAGTTCACATAGATCCTTAAATCCCCTAAACTCATCAAAATAAATCCAAAAAGCTCCCAAAAATGGCAAAACACCCTAGAATCATCATCAAATGTCAACACAAGAAGATACACACTAACAACATACCCATATGTATGCAAAATACATTGAGAATTACACAAGGGCTAGGTGATGTCCTCATCATCTCTTCCACCCTTAAAATGTCATGGTTAATGATCTTTCACAAGCTAGAAGCCACTATGCCCCCATGAATTAAGTCCATGAAACATAGCACAATAATCAAGACTTAATGCATCAAAAACATACAAATGAGTATCAATTGAGGTTTTGGTTTTGAGTTTCTCTTGTTCATGAAGGCTTGTTCTCATTCCCAACCATGCTTCCTTCAGTTGATCATCTCCATGGAATGCTTCCATTGCATCCTCATGGTGACTCAAACTTGCATAAAAATGACATAAGAATCTGGAAAAATAATTGTTAGCATCAATTCATGAAGTAGGTCTCCTTTTCTTATGCCCAGATACCAATGGCATTTCTTCACTATTTACTAACTGATCTCCTTGCCAATAGAAATTTGAACCCAGCACTTACACAAGTGCTCAAAAGCATCAATCAATATACTACTATCATCAACATTCAAGATTGAATAGTAGCAAACTTTTTCTCATTCATATAAGACTCAACACAATCATTAATAGGATCCATATCAAATGCATTCTCTTTAGCATCAAAGAAAATTTCATCATTACAAATAGCATTCACCCTTACAATCTCCTTACAACTAGGAAGAATCAATGAAGAATTCAAGTTTTCAACCTCACTATCAATAATAGTGAATACCAACCTAAGCTTATGATTGCCTAGACTCATAATATGACTATTATTTTCTCCAACAAAGATGGCCTTATTATCATAATTTCATGGTCTACCAAATATAAGATCTAAATAATTAATAGGAAATACATCACAAAGAATCTAATCATGAAAATCTCCAATGGAATAACCAATAAGGAATTTTTCCTTAACTTGGTTATAATGATTCTTCATTAACCAATGCAGTTTGTATGAATTAGGATGAGGAATTATAACTAAATGAAATGGATTCACAACCCTGGTAGAAATTACATTTTCTTGTTCTCCACCATCAATAATAAAACTCAAGGAATGACCTTTAACATTACAATGAGTTCTAAGAAAACTCTTCCTTGTAACATCTTCATTGGTACTAACATGTCCAATAAAAGTACAACTATTCAACTCACTTAGATCAGTAATGTACAAAGGATCATGTTCACATACCTTCTTTGAAGATCTAGGTCCATCCTCTTACATAGTTTGAATTTCCTTACCTTAAAGGAATTCTTCTTTGGCTTTGTTCCTTCCCATTTTCTATGACCTGATTCACCAAAATTATAACATATATCTTTACCTCTTGGAGATCATTCCCTTCTTCTATGCCTCTTAGAAGAATTAGTCTCCCTTTCCTTTTCTTTGTCTCATCTTCACCATCCTCCTTGGATGATTTCCTTGACTTGTGAGTTATGTCTTTCTCATCCCTTTTCTTATAATATTTTTCCTTATTTAAGCCAAACTTTTCAATTTTAATTTCAGCCTTGAGAACAAGATGATAGGCTTCATCAAAAGTATCAAGCTCATAGAATGCTAATTCTTGCTAATATTGTATCCTTAATCCACTAATGAAGATAGAAGCTTGCTCATACTTAGTCCGATGAACATAAGCTTTTTCCAAACCTTTACAAAATTCAACATAAAAATATTTTACCTCTTAATCTCCTTGTCTAAGAAATTTAGCTTCATTATGGCTTCATGATGAAAGGATGTCTTCTCAAAATTTTTCTTTAGCATGAGTTCCATGAATTTCCAACTCTCAATAGTCCTTCCATGTGCTTCAAAATATTTGAGACATTCCGTGTTCCACCATTTGGGTACCAATCCTTCAAGCTTACTTTCAACAACATGAATCATTGACTCACCAGGAAGTTACTCAATAATAAAATACTTATTCATAGCTCTAAGTGAAGAAAGAAAGAAATTTGTATCTTCAAAACCTTTAGAAATGGAAATATCCACATGAGAAACTCTTAAATAACTTCTTAAGATCTTTACAAACCTTTCATCATTATTTTCCTTATTATATTAAGAAAAGGAAAGCTTTGTTCATACCTTTGAGTTTTATTTTCTTCTCTCCTTGGAGTCATTTGATCATTTCTTTATCTTGATATTTGCATAGATGCAAAATGATCCTCTTATTCAATCTTCTCTTCACTTCTTATTCAACCTTCCTCAAAATCTTTGTATTTTCAGATCATTACTTTGGAAAGGACTTCTTGCATTTCAACCAAAAAAGCTTTAAAGGAGTCTCTAAGGTCTTGAAGATCTTGTCCAAGCTCTTGATTATTCTTCTTATTATCCATACCTTTCATAAAGAAGATTCAAGCAATCTTTGCCAATCTCTTGGTTAAATTATGGAATTAATAAAGGCAAGTACTAGATTAGTGTATTCTTTGATTAACTTCAAAACTTCCAATTTTCCAGAATGTAAGGATGCAAATGATGCTAATCACTATCAACCTTTGAAACAATACACCAACAAATGATCATTTTTATCATTCTTTTTATAATATTAATTATTTTCCCTCAAGAGGAAGTATCTTTAGATTTTCTACTATTAGACCAATGTCAACCATTTCCTCCTCAGTGCTTTTTCTTCCTCTAGTTTTACCAATATCAAAACACAATTTTCATGATGTAATCATTTTCCATTTAAATTTAACTTTATCCTATCTCACAAATATAACTTCAAGCACAAATAATGTTTGACTTCATTTTTGAAAATTCCCATGCTTCTTATGATATTTTTATCTTTATTTGAGTTGCTACTTTATGAAATGGCGTAAAGGTGCCAACACTTTGAAACACCTTTCTCAAAACATGCATTGGACTAGTATAATCAACTACTAGAAGTATTTATTAAGACTATATACCAAATGTTTTAGGTCTTCTTGGAACACGATTTAATAAATGTTCTAGACTAGATTAAGTTGAATGATCTTACTTATATGAGACAAAAGAAAGAAGAAAACATTCAAACTTATATTGAAACATGCATGTCAGTTGCTTTATGCTAGGCTCACCTATTAAAGACTTAGATATGGCCAAATTGTTTTCAAAATCATGTCTTTCCTACATTGAAAAATACTTAGGAATCTAGAATGCATTTTAGTTTGATAAAGTAGTTAATATGATAAAAAGAGTTGAAGTTAAAGAGAAACTAATTGTTAAAACAAAAATAATTTTATTGAAGAGATAAAAGATTCTTATACTAGTACTTGTAAACCTAGAAAGGGAGTAAATTAATTAATCAAAGGAGGAAGGAAATATTTTCAAAAAAATCCTATTAATTAGACCATATAATCTATTTTATAAGAATTATTTTCAAAATGTTCTATTAAATTATCAAATATAAGAATTGTGGATTCAAAAAGAGGGAATGCATCATAGTTTAAGCATGAAAATTTTTACAAATTTAATTAAAAAGTATGATATGACATAGAGGATTGTTAGAAATCAATAAAGTTAGTTAAATCTTTGTTAGAAAAAGGAAGAGATGCAAATAATTTCCTCTTAGCACTAAATAGAGTTCTTATAATGTTTAAAGATCTTTTTCCTAAGGCAACAAGGAAAATATTATTTATTTATCCTAAGAAGGATAAAGATCCTTCATTTGCAATCTTTATGTTTAAAAAAACTAGCACCTTATCTATAGTTCAAAAATTAAAGAAAAAGATCTTATTAAAGCCAATTCACAAAGATAAAAAGAAATACTGGACTCATCAAATGCTTTCACACTAGCTTAATAATAGTAGGTAAATTATGTAAAATAATCATCTATTATAATTAACTTATATGACTTGTTATCTACTTCTCAAAAACATTTATGTTCTTTCAAAGAAATTCTCTAATAGGTTTTTATAGTTTATAATTTAGAATTCTTAGTAGGGTTAGTAGACAAAAGCCCACTTCTCTCTCATTCCTCAACAAAATCTAAGCCTAAAACAATATTCAAATATGAAGACCTAAAGACTGATGCTAGGAAAGCTATGAAAATATAGAGAACTTAGATTTAACTTTATAAGTGTTGTGTTCAAGCATTGACTTCTTTCATAGTTGAACCACAATTAACATTTTTCTATTTTCATATGATATAAGCATTAAGAGTCTTTAATATGCTCCTTGAGAAATTCTAGCTCTACAAAATAAAATAAATCCCTTTACCCATTTGTCAACAATGGAATTTCAAACATAAGAAATATGTGTTTTTAGTCTCAAAATAATTAGGATTAACGCAAGTTACAAAACAAGTCATAGTGAAACAAGACTCTACAATAGCTATCATACCTATTAACATCAAAGAGGATGTGAAGGATGAAAATGCCATTACAAAAAATGGAATGATCTTGATGAATTTCATACCCTAGATTGTACCTAAACCTAAATTTGTTTTTTTAAAATGTGATGTATAAATAAGCATACAAGTAGCATTAGAAAATAGGGTTTAGTTTAAAGTTTTAAGATCATAAAATAAAAATCATATATTGATCATAAGTTTGTATCTTAACATAAAACAAAAATATAGACACAATTTAAAATAGATCCAAATCTTATCATAATAATAATGTCTTAAATAGAAAATATCAAATTAAAAATGAGTTGTTCTTTTTAAAAAATAATTCCTTTAGTCTCAAGAATAATTGCTTCCTTAAAACCAATACCTTCATCTAACTTCAAAGCCTTAAAAGAGGAAAATGTGAAATAAATTTTATATGCACAAAATTAATAACAAAAAATAAACAATAAATTCACATATTTAGAAATTCAAGAGTTCTAAAATTTATCTTTTTAAATGAATAAAATGTCCCAAACCTACAACATCTAAAACCTTTCAAGGAATTCATGAAACGCTTTCTTGGAGAATGATTTTTAATCTTTTCTTCCAATATTGTTGATTTATTAGTTCATTTTTTTATTTCTAATAATAATCTATCTTTAACCTTTTGAACATAAAACTTCAACTTCTTTAGATTAGGAATTAGGTACTTTCACCTATCTTCATGAGTCTTTAGAAGCTGATTCTTCTTATCCATGCCAACTTTGAGTTCACAAGTTTTGCTTTTTTTTAATAGAAAATTCCTCCATGATTTGTATAGACATACATCCTAATTTAGATTTAATGAATCTCATACTATTGAAACTCATGGTTAATTTTTCATTTTTAAATTTAAATTCCTTTAAGAATATAACATTCTTATGAAGATGTATTTTTTCATATGAATTTCAAATTTGAGATTCTTAATCTGTAGGTAGACATTTCTCATTTCTATTCCAGTGTGCCTAAAAATATGTTTTATGACATCAATATTTTTCTCTTTAATCAGTTCATCAAGATAGTTTATTGAATCATCGTTATTTATGAAAAGGCTTTATCTTCAATCACAAAAAATTTTGGCTTGGGATATTTATCGCATGTATTTGAGATTTTAAAGAAGAAAAATAAAGATAAAGTACAAGAAATGATCAAACCTAGACTATATTAAGCATCTTATATGGGTGTGTCTCTAAACTATAATAGAAAGTCGTTCTTAGATAGCAATTTTTTGCATGGCTGAATCAAACTCTAACTCACTACTTTGGCCATCAAGAAACCAAAATCAGCATGCAATAAAATAAATTATTTTGCTTTAGTGGTCTCTAAAGAAACCAAAGGTTGCATACATTAAAAGAAAATGTACCATATAGTAAATCAAAGAAGTAGATATAATTAAGTTTCTTTAGAACTTTGTCTAAGTCCCTTTTGTTAATGCATCTCACTTCCTTTCTAATGTTTTCAATGATGGTTCTTTCAGTTATAAACAAAAGAATCAAATTTGGAAGTTAAATTCAAATAATATTACTTATCAAAACTTAAGCTTGAATGCTTATTTGATACTGATATTTTATTTTGTTGCAAATAAGCTAATATGTTACTAATAAAGCTTGTTATCTTCCTTGTGTTAGTATTTTCATTTCATATCTTATTTATATTTTTAGTAACTTCATATTAAAATTTAGTTATAGGGTATGCTCACTTTGGAACTTGAGATTTTTGGTTAATTTCATTATTTTCTATAATTTGAATCTTGAAAAAGCTTTTAAATAATACATCAAACATAAATTTTTACTAGTAAAAATCCACAGGGTATCAAAAATTCTCACTTTCATCCATCATACTTTCTTAACTTTAACACTTAATTCCTATGTCTAAGTTAGAATGGAAAGGATGAGGGTTTGGGACAGGGGATGGTGTGTATGACATTGTAGCTAGAGAACTAGGTTTATCATCCACATCTTTTAGATCATACATTTTTGTTCTATCTTAGTAACCTTAGTTCTGTAATTGTATAAGAAAAAGATGATACATCACCATCCTTTAAATCCATAAAGTAGTTTTTTTCCATTGAAATTACAAAAGAGTTGTTGTTGCCAAGACCTTCATACTTAATAGTGATTAAGAAGTGCTTAAAAATTGGTTCTTCATAGTTCACATAATTTAGCACTTTCCCATTCACTGATCCTTTTATATTTATGCCCAATATAGTCTCATAGAGAAATTGTAGATGCCATGCATGGAGTAATATTTTTTAAGACTTATAGTAAGTAAGCTTATCATAGATCCTACTCTCCAAGAAGGTCCCCCAATTATACTTCTTCTAATTTTTAATAATTTCATAGACCATGAGAATAGGAACCACCACTTAGAATGATGGTGATGAGTGGCGAGGTACCCCTACACTCAACCATACGAATACGAGCGTGCACGCACGATCCGGTCGAACTCCGCAGACTAAATGCCTTAACACCACAAGAAACACTTGGGGTTAATCGTTCGCTGTCTTCCCAGGCTTGCTTGTAAGTGTCACGGTGTATGGTTAAGCAAGTCTGAGGTATGTGATTTTTTTGGTATTTTCACGGTTTATCTTCTAAGCTATGAGAGAAAGGGTTGAGAAAAATAAACTAACTCTAACTAATGTCCTAGTCTAAATTAAATAGCATCAGCATCCGTTCCCACTTACCGGACACACCCTGAACTATGCAACTGTGGCTTACCAAAC
>MNCI01007544.1:77028-139542 GCA_015680685.1 Gnetum montanum
CCATGACCCTATGTTAGTATGATGAGCATTAAGCCTCTATGTGATAATCCTCATCTAGCATGAGAATACAAAGAATTGGGATTTTAGATAAGTAATCCTTCAAAATTAGCTGCATGAGATGAATTCAATAAGAACATGAGAGTGTCGCTTCATCCAACTAATTTGATTCCATTAAACTTCATCTAATGGAAATTTCTAACCTTCTATAAGAGCCCTCTTTAAATTTCCAAGTAGAATGGATGATGTCTTATCATATTTAAGTCTTAATATTTTTTAGTAGATTCATCACTGGGAAGGTTAAAAATTAATGAAACTACCAAAAGAATGCAAGTTAATTACTTACCTTTTTATCAATAGTGATAAGGTTAGGCTTCAACTTGTAAGATATAATACTTATAGATAAAGAAGAAATAGAGGCCTTTGCATCAAGGAACTTAATGATGTCAAGCATTGTATTTCCTTTAGAAGCTTTTTGAAACCCTTATGATGAGGCATCTATTAATAACATTGTATTATTTTATAAGATATGGACTTATCTTAGTTAAGAAGACACAATTCAATTATAGTTGATGATGAATTATTATCCATGTGTTGATTAACTTAGTATTGCACCTTCGTAATGACTACCTCACTTGATGTTTTAGCATCAAATGGCTATCTCACTAAGTATGGTACTATCCCTAGTGTATTGTCACCCTAGTGGCTACCTTACCTAGTATAGTAACACCTTGGTACTTTGATGTTATCTTGATGGTTACCTCACCTAGTATGATTTCATCCTTATGGCTACCTCATTTGGTATGGTTCTACCTTGGTGGTACTTGTTTGGTGTCTCCCTAATGGCTACCTTAATTCATGTGGTGCCATCACCCTTGTGGCTACCACAATACCTTGATGGTTGTCTTACTTAACATGGCACTACTTGCCACTTTAGTATGACACCACCCTAATAGCTACCTTAGTTAGTATGACATCATCCTAATGGCTACCTCACTTGTTTTGGTACCAACTTTGTATTGCCACCCCTAGTGCATTTCCATCCTTAAAGTGGTGTCATAATCCAAAAGCTATAAATACCTAAATGAGCCTATTTAAGATCTTTGATTTTTTTCATTTATTTGAATTTTCTAGTTCCTATGTCCTTTGGGTAAGTATGTCTTCTTTATTTTCTTTGTTTTCTAAAGTCGTTGGTTTATTTTGCAATGAGACTTTATTGAAGTGCAACCATACTTTTGTAGCCTAGAATTATTTAGTCAATGTGGAGTTAAGTGTTTGCATGATGATTCAAGTTCAATTTGATTTTAATTAATTTTTAAGTTTTATCTTATTGAACCTTCATTTTATATATTATTATTTAATTTATTGATTAGATGTAAAAATTATAATTAAATTAATTTTCTTTGTTAGATTAGCATAGTTGTGTGGAACTTGAAATGATTTTTCCTTGTTTAAGGATGTTATACATATCCAAAATAATGTTAGATCACTTAGGGTGTAACTAAGGATATTTTTATCACTTTCATGAATCACACCTTTCTTATAAGAGATTATAGCATAGTTTTTATGTGTGTTTAATTTCTTCATTACACCTACCTTGTAAGGGATTGTGATATGAAGGTGTTTTTTACTTCTTTTTCATGTACAAACATTGCACCTATCGTACAATGGATTACAATAAGGTTTACTTCTCATTTTATTCTTTATAGATATAAAATACATAAAAATTATAAAAGTATTCATTATTCTACCATTGTAACATGAGTTTCTTATCTTGTAACATATGTACTATACAATCTTTATTTATTGAACATAATAACATATACAACTAAACTTTACAATTCATGTTCACTTTATCTTCAGTATTTATGATTACTTTGCTACATGTACCTTTGATAGACCTATTATGAACTTAGCTAGGTGGATCCTTATCATTGGTACTATTAAATATTTTTTATTTACAATATTTTCATTATAATAAAATTTTCAATTGCTTTTGAGAAAAATGATTAGAAAATTTATATTCATGGGATGTATTAAGAATATTTGAATGGTGTCTAGTCAAATAATGATGCTTAGAATTGGTTAAATTACCTATAGAATATAAAAATTGATGATAATCAATGCAATTTGATAAGGGAGAATATAGATGACTAATGACTAGTGATGGTAGAAATGGTAAAATATAAAAATTAATAAAGGATCATTGAATGAGAGTAAAAGCAATATAACAACTAGGAATATGCAAGATGAGGTGAAATTAGTTTTCAAGTATGAAACAAAAGAGTTATACAAGTATATCCCCCCCATAGTAGGCTCCTTTCCTTAATGCCCTTGTATAATCACTCCTACAAATGCCCTTAGGCACTTAAGTAATTCAATGTGAGTCATACCTATCTTCCAATACATACTTATTAGAATTTCCTCAATAAGAAAATAACAGTATGTTATATAAAAGTATCAAATTATAATTTTATAGAGTAGTGAGATGCAATGCTAAAAAAATAAATTGGAAAAACTAAATATGAGGTACCTTAACATATTCATAATTAGTCTTATGTATGAGGCATGGTTAAAATGATCATTATACCCTTCCATCTAGGTTTCAAACAAAGTCTAGGCTACTTACCAATGATCTAGTATTGCATCATCTTGAGCTATCTGTCGCAAGACCAATCACAAAAATATAGCGATATCATTACTCAATTGAAATGATTAGGAAGTTGAATGCATAATTAATTAATTATAACATTTTTATGTTTCTGAACATCTTGGCTATTGGTTAGAGGGATGCCTTTTGACATGGGTGACATGTCTTTCTAACCTTATAGCTAATGCTAATCCCATCAGTGGTATACCTTTAAGCATGGGCAACATGTCTTTCCCATGGTATTCCAAGAATATTTACTATAAATATCAATTAATTATAATGTTAACCTTAGGAGAGGACTAGCTTTAAGCATGGGTAACATGTCTTCAGAACGTTCTAATAAGGAAACAATTATTATTGTAAGAACATGCTTCCATTTTAATAATGATTTGAACATTTATATGATCATGTGGATGACCAGAACTTATAGAAGAATTCCAAAGAATTAACAATTTCTCTTTATGTCATACATTTTTTCTAGCCTCTTTGTTGTTCTGTTTCCTTTAAGGTGTAAAAGTCATAAGTCAATTTAGATTTGAGTAATGAGAATTACATTATGCCCATGGTAACAACCCTTTATTACTAGAAATGGGGGAAATGGATGATGTTGATCTCACTGTATATATAATTAGTTTTTTTAATAATTCAATAACATATGATTAAATTCTCCTTGTATAGATAACATCTTGCTTATTATTGAGATATTCATTAGGAAAATTACAAGGATATATACACAATTCAAAATTAAAATATGTTTAAAGAAAAACAAAGTTTGTAAAAAATAGAAGATATAAATAATAGAAAAAAATGTGAAAAAATTGGAAAAGGTATTAAAAAATTAGAAAGAATAGGAATCAAAAAGAAAAGAAAATCCACAAGGCCTAAAAGTTACAAGTAACTTCCCCATGATTGTTATTGAAGGAGGAAACATAGAAGATTGAATGAGATTTATCCTTAGAAAAGACAATGATGGACTCTACAAGTGATTGAAAATTATTGAATGATTTAACATTTGACATACTTCTTTTTGATCTCTTAAACATTTGAGCTACTAATTAATTTTAATGTAATAACATAGGGTTCATTAATCATTCTTTCTAGGTGAATTCTACATTGATATCTAGGGACAAATGGTAGTTAGGATATGAATTTCTACTTAAAGTTGAAGAGTGGGTAACTTGTCAAATATAATTTCATATGGTAAATATCCTATATGGAGTTTTCAACTTGATTGATGTGTCTAAAGAACATTATTAAGCTTAGTGTACTGACCTAAATCATCAGTGTAAGGTTGGAAGGGAAAACAAACACCGAAAGATCGTCAAGAAGACACAGCTGATCCTACCTTTGCCCAAGGGCAAGCTGGAAAAGTAAATGAAGGTAGAGTGCCTTGGATGGTCTGCATGCAAATCAACCAAGGACTTCCCTGAGCGTAAACTATGGCTTACACTGGGGTTATCGTAATTGAAGTTTTAAAATGAAAACAGTGCGCATGAAATGTAAACAGAAACGTATGTAGGTATGATAAACAAAACATAAACAGAACGTAAACTGAATGTAAAACAGAGCAAAAAAAATAATGATTGGCAAAATAAACTTTATTGGATTGCTTAGAAAAGATGTGCACTGGTCAAAGCGTAGCTGCACATGTGGATGGTAGGTCAAGCGCCAAGCCCCGAGGCGATGTGATGTGATGTGTTTCAGAAGTGCTTTGGATGCTATTAGTTAGAGTGTGCCGAGCGCCCAAGGATCGCTGGTCTAAGTTTCTTAAGCCATTTAACTCAAAAATTACCAACCCCATTTATGTGAATTGACAAGGTATTTATAGGGTTGGACCAGGCTTGGGCACAGAATTCATGAATGGAATCAATGGCTGGGAGATGATAGGAAAATGGATCAAGTGACACGTGTTCAATGGACTGTTGTGCGTGAGTTGGACATGTGTGGGCAAGCTACGTTCTTGACCAGGTGCATTGTATCTTACAATGTGTGGCTTACTCAAGCCCATCAAAGCACATACAATTTAGAACATGAGGGCTTGACAAGCCCACAAATGAAAATTTACAATGTACTACAAGAGAAATCGACCATGGCTCTCTTGAAATTTCTGGATCTTTGATTTGATAGCTTTGACTACTACAGGATGCTTGATTTGAGTGATTCAGTGGCTGTTTGAGGCTTGTCTGCTTGACAAGAATTTCCAGCGTGAGTTGGTATTATCTTAGTGTGACTTCAGCGTGCGCATGTAACACTCATGCTATACTCATGTTGTAGCATGACCTCAACATGAGTGAACAAAAACTTGCAATTTTTCACCAATTTTTCGAATTTTGAAGCTTAATTCTTACAGCAAGGATTGCCTAACTATGATTGACAAAATTGAGCCTGAAAGTGCTTGTTTCGACCTATTTATGATAAGTCACACTGGAGTCATGCTACAGCGTGACCATAGCGTGACATGACTCGAAGATGATGTATTTTGTTTGAAATTGTGATTTTGAAGCTTGATTCTTGAGTGTAACTACTGTCTAGCTATAGTTGATCCTGAGAGTGATCTGAAATCTAGAATTTGAGCCTAAGTGTGACTTGTTTGAAATCACTTTGAGTAGGTCACACTGTAGTCACACTATAGTGTGACATGTAGCATGACCTATGAAATCTCAAAACTTGTAATTTTTGAGTTGAAATATGGCATTCTAGAAGTTGGGACTGGAAGCTGTCAAGGATGTGCTTTGAGGATGACTTGCACGCTATAGATCAAATCATTTTGGCTCAGTTTTGAGACTCCGAGAGTTGGTCACGCTGTGGGCAAGCTTCCAACTTGATGAGATGAGAAAGTTGGCTTGATTTAGCTGAGCGTGGTTTCCATGCCTTAGCTAGATTTTACCTCCCAAAAGCTCAAAAGGGCTTGAGTAATTCTTGTTTCAAAGTATTAGGCAAAAATTAGTGGTGTTTCATTGGTCCCTCTTTGTTGATGTCTAGAGGAATCTGCCTGAGAGGCATCGACAAAGAAGTGCAAAACATCATGAACACCTAGATACCAAACATTATCCATCAGCCCTTGGCCGGACATCATTGCATCATGTTGAAAAGTATATGGGATTAGGGAAGTGTAGTTCAAGATGCAAGGGGATTGGTTGTAACTGGGGTAAATGAGGAGTTAGTCAAGGATTATAATTGTTGCCAAAATTGTGGGAGAGGAATGCTCTCATGTGATTGAGCAATATCTTTGGTCCTTTTCAATAGCCAGTGTTCAGCAGACTTGGAGCCAAGACATAGAAGGTGCGTTCATTGGAGAAACGGGACTCTTATAGAGTGTTTATGGGGCCCGTTGTAAATAGCCAAAGCCATGCGATGATGTGCAACCTGGTCTCTTTGAGACATAAGTGTAACTATTTTTCAAGATAATTGCCTTCTCACCTGGGGCTTGTATGATAATAGCCAATAATCTTTGGTTTATGATGGCAACGGGGTCATGAAGACCTTTTCCGTGTATTTTTCTCTTTGAGCCTTTTTTGTTCATTTTCTTTTTGTTTGTTTTGTCTTTTCTTTTGTTTTTGTTTTTCTTTTGTCTTTTCTTTTTTTTTCTTTTTGAAAGAGCTTGCTTTTAGTGCTATGCTCATGTTTGAGTGCTTGCATTTTGCATCATGTACTGTGTGCTATGTTTTGCATTGCAACTACTTAGACAGTCACAGTGTGCAACAGTGTATCAAGAGTTTTGAACTAAGTGGAATATATCTAGGGGTGTAATTACATAGGATAATTGGGACGTGATGCTGAAATAGGGGATGCATCAAGAATTGGAAATGTACTTATGAACAAATTGATTAACCTAGTTACTTGCATCAGGAAGAATGTGATACCTTATCGTCACGATGAAGTGCATCTATGTACAAACGCCTCAGGAGTTTCATCCTACAAACACAACTCCAAGAAGATAAGAAAAACATAAATGAATTGGTTAACTAAGCACTTTAAACATGGAGATGGAGCCATCATGTGCAATTTCAAAGCACATAGAATCATGAACAACATCAACTTCATTAAGATCCATGAGACAAATTGTGTAGCAAGTCTTTGAGGAACATGTCCAGCTAATTGCAGCAACATATCTTTTCAAAGTTTTCCTGGTCGTCGATGACATTACTAGTTTATAGTCTTAGTAGACTGTTGTGGATTAGTTTTATGTCATAACCCTTTGGATGACATCAGTTTAGCATTGTAGAGGACGATGCATTTCTAGTTTATAGTCATAGCGAACTATGAATAGGAAAATCATTTTATAGTCTTAGTGGACTCTAGATGCTAGTTTCACGTCATGGCAAACAGATGTGGCAATTTAACGTTGTACCAGACAAAGCTCTATGGTATCAATTTTAAGTCATGATGCCAAGTCTTTTTTGTGGTATTAGTTTTACTTCATGATGCAGGACTTTTTTGTGGTATCATTTTTAAGTCATGATGCTAGGACTTTTTTGTCGTATCAGTTTTAATTCATGATGCTAGGAATTTTCTGTGGTATCAGTTTTAAGTCATGATGCCATGACTTTTCTGTGGTATCAATTTTAAGTCATGATGCCAGGATTTTTCTGTGGTATCAATTTTAAGTCATGATGCTAGGACTTTGACGTACCTCAAGTTTCTCAGACATAGTACCGTTTCTGGTACAAATGATTTGTAGGATTAGCAAACTCGTTCCCATTCATATCAGCAAGTTTGAATACTCCATTATTGTAAACCTTGGTGACTAAGTAAGGCCCTTCCTAGTTGGTTGAGAATTTATCTAAGTGTTCACGTACAGCTTTAAGGACTAAGTCTCCTTCTTTGATTGGACGCTTGTGAAAATCGTGTTTGTGTCATTACCGCTGTTGTTTCTGGTACCATTTGATTTAATTAAGCATTCGTACACATTCCTCCTCTACTAAGTCAAGGTCAACGATGTGTAGTTCATTGTTTTGAATTTCATCGAGGAGGCTAGAGAGAGCTATCCGCAATGAGGGAACTTGTAACTCTAAAGGTAAAACAGCTTTAGATCCGTACACAAGACTAAAGGGAGTTTTACCTGTAGATGTTCGATGTGTCATTTTGTATGCCCACAATGCATAGACTAATTGTTCATGCTATCGTTTCTTGCTCTGATTTAGCATATTTTTGAGCACCATGATGAAATTTTTATTTGTAGCCTCCACTTGACCATTGCTCTGTGAGTAGTAAGGTGATGAAAATGCATGTTTAATGCCTAGATTTTCATAGAAGCTTTTAGTGTCTGCACTACTGAACTGTGGCCCATTGTCGGTAACGATGGTCATTGGAATACCAAAACGGGTCACAATATTTTCTATTATGAAAGGGCAAATGTGTTTTGAAGTGGCCTTCCTAAGGGGAATAGCTTCTACCCATTTTGTTAAATATTCAGTTGCAGTGATGGTAAAGCTATGTCCTATAGAGGATGATAGCATTATCGGTCCAATTAAGTCTAAACCCCATTTTTGGAAAGGCCATGTGATTTGTGCTGTATGCAATTCATTAGGTGGCACGTGTATTAAATTACCATGCTTTTGGTAGATGTCAGATGTTCTGACCTTGGAGATGCAATCATACTCCATGTGTGGCCAATAGTAGCCTAAGCGCCTAATCTTTGTTGCCATTGCTTTAGGTGCAATGTGTCCTCCACAAAGTCCTTCGTGGACTTGTTCTATGATCGTTTGACTATCGATGCTACTAACGCACATCAACAGAATGCCTTCGTAGGATTTGCGAGACAAGGTGTCTCCTATTAATGCATATTTCCAAGAACATTTCCATATGGTGTCCTTTTGAGCATTTGTCAAGTGCTGTGGAGGTTTGCCTCTTAGAAGGTACTCTTTTATGTCATCGTACCATTCTATCGCATGTGTTGTGCTCATGTGTTGTACTAATGGATGCTATAGGTATTTCATCCAGAATGTTAATCATAGGTTTAACACAACTTGTTATAGAGCTAGGTAATGCATGGAACATTTTAGGTGTCATGTTTAAGGCTAGTGTAGCAAGTGCATTGGCCATTGTGTTTTTGCTTCTAGGGACATGTTGTATATCCACTTCTATTAGTTTCCTCATCAAATGTTTGGTCAAATCACAATACGGTTGCAAATGGAGAGCTTTGAATGTGTAAACCTCAGTGACTTGATTAATAACTAGCTATGAATCACCTCGAACTACAAGATGTGAGATTCCTGAAGTTAATGCTACTTGAAGACCTCGAATAAGACCTTCATATTCTACCATGTTATTGGTGCAAGGAAAGGCTAATCGGTAGGAGAAGGGTTGGATTTCTCTAGAGGGGTATGTTAAAATGGCCGCAGCACTTCCTCCTTGGGAGGTTGAAGCTCCATCGAAATATAGGATTGCCTCATAGTTGTCGGGTACGGTGTCGATACTATTAACATTTTCATCTAGGAATTCGGGGTTTATTGTTGCTTGATCATGCGTTGGCAAGATGACTAATTGTGTGACTATTGCTTGACCTTTTGTGGAAGATTGAGCAACATAGCGTAAGTCAAATTCTGCGATCATCGCTTTCCACCTAGCTATCCTATTCGACTTGTAGATGTTATTAGTGATGGCACAGATTACATTATCCTTGCACAGATTACGGAAGAGATAATGCTGCCATTTTTTCAAGGAGAAGATGAGGGCGAGGCATGATTTTTCTACATCATTGTATCGTTGTTCATAGGCGATTAATGCGTGGCTTAGGTACTATACAAGGATTTCGACTCCATCTTCACATTTTTGACAAAGCATTGATGCAATGGAGGAATTGGAAGTTGCAAGGTAGATGTAGAAAGGTTTATCACTTTGTGGATGATAAAACGTTGGTAGTTGAGCCAACTCTTGTTTTATGTTCTCGAGCACTTCCTGGCATTGTTGAGTCCATTGGAAATGTACATTCTTTCGTAATAGATGTTGCATGGGACTCAACTTATCCATCAGCCTTTTGATAAAGCATCTGATGAATTTTATTTTGCCTTGGAGGCCACGTAGTTCAGTGAGGTTTCTTCATGGTTGCATATTGGTTATTTCTTTAACCTTATCGAGGTCTACCCGTATCCCTGTTTTGAAGACTAGGAAGCCAAGCATTTTTCCTATTTTGACATCAAAAATGCATTTCTTTGGATTGAGTCTAAGGTCATATTTGAGACAACGTTTAGGCACTAAGTCTAGATCTTTTGCATGTTTTTTAGTTGTTTTAGATTTGACTATGATATCATCAACATAATCATTGAGCAAATTGAGCATGTAATCACTGAATATATATGTCATTGCTCATTGATATGTAGCTCCTACATTTTTAAGACCAAATAGCATCATAGTATAATAGAATGTACCCCAAGGTATCATAAAAGTTGTTCTAAGTTGATGTTCTAGATTGATTCTTATTTGGTTGTACATTGAAAATCCATCCATAAAGGAAAATAGTGCATGCCCAGCAGTTGTGTCAATAAGTTGATCAATGCTAGGTAACGAAAAGTCATCCTTTATAGTGGTTGTGTTAAGGTCACAGAAATCAATGCATATGCATATACTACCATTCTTGTTAGGGACTACAATAATGTTTGATACCCAATCAGAATAATCAACAGCCTGGATAAAGCCAGCTTGGTAGAGTTTTGTGATTTTAGTGCACACGGCTAATGCTACCTCCGGTCTGACCTTTCATGCTTTTTGTTTTACTGGTTTGATTTTTTCATCGAGAATGATGTTATGTTGGATGATCCAAGGGTCTAATCCTGGCATGTCTATGTATGACCATGCGAATTTTTTTATGTTGTCTTTTAAGACTTGTGTGATGTCATCTATGAGTTGCAAGTCTAGTAAGGCACTTAATTTCAATGTTCTAGTTTCGCCATTGATCGTGGTAATGGGAATTTAAACTAGAGTATCTTCAATGAAATTATCAGCTTCTAGATCTAGAGTTTTAGTTACATTTTTAGGCCAATCTATTTTTCTTGAGTGGAGGCTATTAAATTGGTATAGGTGGATGGATTTAAATCCAAGGATTCTGGGTTGATTACTCTTTCTACCTCCCCGTATGGTCCATTGAGAGACAATGTTAAGAGGATATTCTTGGTGGCCATGTGCTTTCTCCTACCAATTTAAAACGGGAGCGGAGTAAGAGACACCCTCTTGGCGAAGGAGTTACTAAATATAAGTGAACTATGTACTAACAAAAATTTGGAGATGCGGTGATAGTCATGGTAGTTTAAAGCCATGGCAGTTTAAGGCCATACCGGGCCACATGGTAGTTTAAGGCTGTACCGGGCCACATGTTGACTTGTCATTTGGACTGAGTGTATGCACCATTTTTAAATTTTGACTTTTAAATTTGGGAGTGAACAATAAGTTCAGGAATTTCAAAGTTTTATGAATCTTATGTGCCAACATATAACACAAACAAAAACAAATGTAACCAAATAAAGCAAATATAAACTAAGAGAAAAAATAAAGTAAAACAAAAGAAGATAAAAAAAAGAATGTGTTGGGTTCAAAGAGGAGATCTTGGAGTGGAGGAAGGGCATTTTGTGCTAGCATGACTACTTGACTACAGCATGACTTAGGAGTGCAACGTGAGCTACGGCATTAGCGTGACTTGTCGTTAACAGTGTCAGCGTGCACAAGGCAACATGAAGGACAAGGGCAGAGGAAAGGCAAGTCGGGACAAGGGGAAGAGGCAGGAGGATAGCATTCATAGAGGAGAGTGAAGAGCTTCTCCAATGTCTTCCCTAAGCCAAGATTCCAACGTGGAAGAAGGCTTTGCACGGGTAATTTTGTTTCTCCCCTGTTTTCCTCTAGCAGCATTACCTAGGGTAAGATTTTGTGGTTGTGAGATTGGAATTTTTGAGCTATGATTTTCTCTGGGTTTTTGGGATTGCGATTTTGGGTGAATACAATTTTAGGGCATGAGTGCATGGGCAAGGTTCCTGGATTTCTTGGTGTCCTAAGCCATAGGGTTCTTGGTTTTCTTGGGTGCCAGGAGAAGCGAGATTCAATGTGGGCAGTGTGAATGTGAGTTTTTCTAGATTTCAGGGCAGGGAATGAACAACGTGATTTGTGAATTTTAGGTAAAATTTTCCAGTTTTGGTGGGCAACGTGACTACAAAAATTTTGACTTTGGAGCCAGGGTAGCGTGACTTGTGATTTTTCAATTCTGCCCAAAGCAGTGTGACTTGCGAGTTTTGAATTTTTCCCAAGGTAGCGTGACTTTTGATTTTTGAATTTTTCCCAAGGTAGCGTGACTTGTGATTTTTGAATTTTGCCCAGGGTAGCGTGAATTTTGATTTTTGGACTTTGTCCAAGGTAGCGTGACTTGTGATTTTTAGTTTTAACAGTCGCTGCCTACTTACTTCTTTGCTTCTCCACCTCACAGTCTATAGCCTTCCTACCTTGGTATGAGTTGAGAGTATCAGACTGATGAGGGAACCTTCCCTACTCTAGAGGAATTTCTACCATTATTAGGAAGTCGAAGAGGAACTAAGACATCCACTCTCAAAGGAACTCCCCCTAACTCAAATGCTACTCCTCCCTTAGGTTCAAAGGAATGAGACCTTCTACGCCCCATACTTGCCATCCCTTCCATACCTGAACTCACCTCCCATGCCCAACTGGAAACATTTTTTGGAAAGATTGCACGATGAAAGAAAGATATTTACAAGTGGAATTTCCCTTCTCCATTGATATTACTGGATTGGTAGCTAAACCCGTTGATAGCTACTTAGATGGGTTGGCAGTGTGAGCTGTGAAATTTTGGGCATTTTGGACCCCTGGGACATTTTTAGCCTTCCTTGGTAGCATGAATGTGGGACAGATTTTTGGGGAAATTTTTAGGTTCCAACATGAGTTAGAATGTGGGATGTTAGGATGAGTTTTGAAGGGAAGACCCAACTTGACTTGCTGGTGGAAAGCTCAGTGTGACTTGCTAGTGGGATGGGAAGGCCCAACATGACTTGCTAGTGGCTTGGTTGCAGGGCCCAGCGTGACTTGGTTTGGAGATGCTAAAGATACCCAGCGTGAGCTGGAACATGAAGATGTGCATTGCTACTAGATGCCCATTATTTGCCAATTTCATTTTTATATCATTTATTTGTTTTCCTGAGTGTTTATGTTTTTCATTTTTATGTGGGTTTTATCGTGGCATAGATTCTAATGTACCCATTGAGCATAAGATATACTAAATAGATATTGGTTTTCTTGTCTCATGAGGTGAAGCTAAGCATCGAAAGTATTTGTTTATATGATTCTTGGTCCATGTGGTTTTTATCTATTGTTAACACTTAGATATTTTTCTCTTACCTAACATTTTGGCCATGTGAAGGGGACCTAGACCTTCTCTTCTGGTGGTTGAGCTTGTTGGGTTACTTGCTTGGTTTGGGCCTTTTGGACTGGACACTCCCCCCTATGGATTGGGCCCCATGTGATATGGTTTTTCCTTGGTGTCAATTCATTTTTGTCCTTCATATTGCAAAATTTTAGTGTGGTCATATGATCTCAGTTGAGTGAATAATTTGCCTATGATATCATTGAGACAACGTTGTCTAGGTCCACACAAAGCATGCTTGCCTTTGTTACTGACATTGATGAGGGACTTTTTAGAGTTGAGGGAGGCCTTGTTGAAGGTCCTAGATCTACACGTCCCTTGACTTGTGTGTGGGAGATGCCTACATGTAGTCATTATAATAGCAGCAACACACTTTTCCTAGCCCTCCGTGTACACACTCTATTTCAGAACCCATTTGGGACGGTATATAGGGTGGACAGGTATGCTCCTTTGTGTCTTTTTTAATTTTGATCCCTTTTTAAATTTCATGTCATCATCTAAATGCAAATGTTTTTTTTCCTATGCAGGCCCTACCTTGATGAACATGGGATGTGCGATGATGATGGCGAGCTTTCCTTAGCACACACAGCACTAGAGACTTTCATGGCATGCCCCATTCTTCATGCTGCAGTGTTGGACTAGACTAAGGTGGATCTTGTTAACTACCATAGGCAATTTTTGAGTGCCTTTGAGTATTTCCAGGTTCGTGGTTGGTTACATGGGAAATGGTCTTCTAATGCGCCAACCTTCCCTCAAAGAATTGATCCTGCACCTATCCTACCTACACCATTTATGGATGGTAAATGATCATGCTCTAGTCTCCATTTTCTTTTTTTTTGTTGCCTCATCTTGTACTATGTTTTTAACATTTTTTCTCTACGTTTTTTCCTTACAGAAGCCATCCCTCCCAAAGAAGTCACTGTTATAACAGTGCGCACTGAGGCCAACCCTTTCATGAATTTTGGGGAGGTGGAGCATTCACATAAATGGTTGTAGAGGGGAGCCCTTGAGCTGATCATCAGTCGCCTTACCCAGGCAAGTCTTATGGACTTGTTTTCAGCTTTGACTCCTAGCATTACGGCTACTAAGATGGTTACTATTGTAGATTCTTTCAATGGTGATGCCTCCCATTTTAGCATGTGGGTCCAAGGGGTTAGGGTATCTTTTCACTTGACCACTGAATTTCTATCTGACCTTTTTGGCATGCCCATGGATGGTGCCATGGTGTCTATAGACAAAGCAGCAAAAGAGAACTAGGTCATAAAAGAGTTGGAGGAGTGGTTAGGTGTGCCTTGAGGTCGCAAAGGTTTTGCTATGTGAGATGACACCCGGTCAATGGAATGAACTTTCTATACCCTCTCTTCTAGGCATGGGCATTCCCCAAATCTCTCTCTCAAGGGAGAAACCTTGGGATCGAGACCGCACATGTCATACATGCCATTTTAGAGATAGGAAGGTGCTACAACTGGGCACAGTTTCTTGTATCTGGTCTTCATGGGGAGGTCATTAGGTTACATTCCAAGGTCCACACTAAATCTCATCTTATCTTTGCTTTCTTTGCAGGGTATTTATGTAGGTTTGCTGAGTTCCTAGTGGTTTATGATGATAACCACTATGTTTTAAGGGACCGTTCGCAATTATCCTATCCTTGGATTTGCCACCTATTTAGCACCACTAGATCCCAGGATCCACCAGAGGACATTGAGGAATAGGTATTAGTCACTAGTGGAGGTGTAGCCAGTCATTCCCATCATTCCCAAGATAGTTTGGGATTGGAACCACCTGGGCTAAGCACGTCTGTGAAAAGGGCCGAACGTTTGATTGGCAAGACTGTTGAGAAGTCCAAGATGAAGGTGAAGAGGAAAGAATGCCCAAGGGAGCCTGCTCTAAATGCAATACTACCAAGGGAAAAGAAGATTCGTTTTGTACTGCCAATGGAAGGTAAGTATTTCATTTAATTTTTATTAATTTATTTATTGTGACATTTTAATGTATATTTTTGTTGAATGTATATGTACCCTATGTCATACTAACGTTAGAATATTGGTATTATCATAGGAGAGTCTAGAGAGAGAAAGGGAGACTTTGGCCCCAATGGCCGATCTTGAAGTGATTGTCATAGGGCTGGAAGAAGAAGCGAAGGAAAGAGAAGAAAAGATTGAAGAACCTCCCACCTTGAAAGAGGAAGATGTGATAGACATCATGGGGACAAAGCTTGTAGAGGCTATGGATGCACTCAAGCAACCTAGTGATGAAAGAGATGTCCTTGATGGATTCTTCAATGGATTTTTGCAGCTTGGTGATCCGCCCCAGCCAAGCAGGAAAGGGCTTTTTGGTATGTTCCTTTCAGCACAATCTATGTCTCTGTACCCTTTAATTTTCATGTGTTTTTTTTAATTATCTTGATTACTTCTGGCATCAAAGGTAAATGTTGAGAATTTTTAGGCACATGCATCTCGGGCAGAGGTATCAGGAACATAGGTTCTAATCGACGTGACCTCCCCTACTTGTCCTACATCAATCGACTAGCTAAGACCATGACCTGAGATGCCTAGTAAGCTAAACTTTGTTAAAGGCATCGTTGATGATGTTGTTGCTTGCCTACAAGAAGTTCATCCAGAACTAGGTATGTGTATGTCATGCATTGCACTTAGTATCTGGGTTCATTGTTGATTATACGTGATTTATGTGTGTGATTCTTATACTTGTAGGTGCCAAGCTTCAGTGGGATCCCTCTGAAGCTACTCACATTGATGCTCTCCCTGAACTACCAAGGAATATTAATCAAGTCTCAAGGAATGTGTACGATGCAGTTTCTAGTTGTGTCGTATAGAATGCCAAGTCACTTTGGACTTGTAGACGTTTGGTTGAGTACTTATGGGACGAGGTGCATTCATTGAAAGAGGCACTAGTAAAGGATAAAGAGAAGAGCAGGGATCTCCAATCTCATTATGATCTTGCTGCTACTAGACTAGCTGGTGATAGCACTTGGTGCGCATCTGAAATTAGCTACGCACATTATTGGATAATTTTGAATAGTAAAGTGTAGGCTACATGGGACTTAGCAGAACAAAGGGCACAGATAGATTTTTTGAATAGGAAATGTCAGGATTGGAAATCCTTTGCTGCCAAAGTACAGAAGTGAGGCCAAGACCAAAAGGACCACAAGCATTACTACAAGAAGTTGTTGAAGGAGGAGTTAATTGAACATCACAGGATGGAGATGTTCATTGATGGGTTAGGTTTTCAGTTTTCTTATGATAGGTTTGCTGAGTGCACTAAGGTGGAGGGATCTCCTAAGAGAATAATTACCATCGCCTCTGGGGAGGCTGGGACAGGTGTTTTCTCTCTTGAGCATCCTACTTGGACCTCGGTGGACAACGGCAAAACACTCGTTGGCATTGATCTTGGCTTGGAGGAGGATTGGGAAAATGTGCCTAAGAAGGAGATTCTATGGTGTTTGAAGACCAACTTGGGGCCTTCCTCACTTGTGAGTGTTTTATTGTGGCATTCATTCTTGTTGTTTTCATTGTTAGTGTTATTACTCTTACCTGTTATATCTTGTTTTCTGTTTTCTGTTATAAGGACATGTTAATGATGGAGCTAGCTCCAGTGGAGCGAGAGTGAATGATGAAGAGGTTCTTGGGGAGCAGCCCCCTCTATGAGCTTATCATTAATCATATTTTAGCTACTAAATGTTTTTGAGATTTTTAAATGTTTGATTGAAGTTGCGGTTGACAAGTGTAATAATGTGAACCTAATTATAGCCTAATATGTTGAAATTTTACTACTATGTTGACATAGCATTTTTTTTATTTTGTGTTTTCTCTTTTTATTTGCTTTTTCCAATATTATCGTGAACATATGCTTGTAACTGACTGTAAAATAAAGGAACGAATTGTGAATCAATACTTGTAAAATAGGAAAGTAACATTGAAGTTATAAATTAAGGCCGTAACTTGCATCATTTGAATGAGAATTGACATAATATAGTGAATTTTTGTAAACTTATAATGTACTGAATCCTAGTTTAAAGTCATTTTGGGCTGTTCACACCAGTTTAGAGTCATGGTGGACTATTGCCTCTATTGCTAAGGAAAGAAAGATTGCCAGTTTTATGCCATGGTGGGCCAAAAGCAATAATAGTTTTAGAAAGATTTTTAAAAGGAACCAGCCATTTCTAACCATGGCTAGTTTAATATCATTGTGGATGTTCATTGGCAGTTTAACATTGTATCGGACGATTGATAGTTTAACGTCATTTCAGACATGTGGTAGTTTAACGTCATTTTGGACATGTGGTAGTTTAACGTCATTTTTGACATGTGGTAGTTTTGTTCTTGTTGTTGAGTTGCCTCCTGATCTTCTATAGCTTAACATGTGGGTTTGGGCATGTAGGTATGATTTTATATTCACCTTCCCCTTCATCGGTGATGTCAAAGGGTAGTTCCGACCAAGAGACATCAATAGGAATGGCTCCTATGTTTACATCTTCTTGTGTTTCTTTAGTCCTTGTAGGTTTGTGAGTTAATGTTAGATTCATGTCTTGATGTATGTTCACAGTTTCTTGCTTAGGCTCAACAAACTCAATTTCGGACTCTTGACTTACCTCAGGATGTGGGGAAGTGATCGATACTATTGTGTCCCCATGTATTATGATTTCACCGCCCTCATAAAGTAGATGGATCTCTTGATGAATTGGTGAAGACATTTCCTTAAGTTGAGCTAGCTAGGGATGCCCTAAAATCATATTAATACCTGGCATTTCATCGACTACCACAAATTCGGCTGATGTGGGGAATTGGTCCCCGGCTATGAAATCTAAGGTAATCATACCTTTCACCCCAACCTAGGAATCATTGAAGGATTTTAGGAAAGAATTTGTAGTGGGATGTATTTGTTCAGTAAGTCCTAGTTTTTTGATAACAGGAAAAGGTATTACGTTTGTCGTCGCGCCGTCATCTACATGCACCCTACGTATCTTGAAATGATTGACCTATATCATTATGAACATAGGGGATACGGTGACTTCTCCCATTTTTTCATCTAGCTTAATGTCCTTAGCATGGAATTCTAGGTATGTAATCTTTAATTCCTAAGGTTGCAGGGACAATACTGCATAAATGGATGGTTCATCCATAGGAAGGTCCTCACTAACAACGATCGAAGTCAGCATTTGCACTAGAGCTTCGCTGTGTATTGGTGAAGTCATTATTAGGTCATATAGACTTAAAGAAGTGTTCTTTTGTTTTAAAGCTTTTGTAACCTGGGTCAACGCATTTTCTAGGTCGTTACTGTTTGGAGCACTCTTGTCTGTGTAGATTTGGTCCATTTGACCCAACATTCATATTTCCCGCGGAGGGAATTTTGCATTGGTGAACGCGGGTGCTGGGTTTGGGACACAACTCGTGACATTATCCTTGTTTTGATGACTCATACTAGGCTCATTAATGGATGGACCCATAGGAACAGCATTTAGCGGAGTAAGCTTTGGTGATCCTAATTTCTACTTATGGTTTTCTCTTTCCAGATGCTCTCTTGTTAACCTATTAGCAAGATGTTCTCGTAGAGGTCATGGGGGAGTAGAGGTGGATTGTGTTTCAGGGTGTTTTAGCACTCGAATTACAAAGGGGACGAGTCAATTTTCAGATGGTATGGTTTTTGCTACAATGGAAGGAGACATGTGGATGAAAAATGGCTTTTGTGCTGTAGGGGATGTGCATATGATGAAAGGAGTCTGAGGAGATGTTGGTGTGGTGGTGTTATCTGAAGGTCTACAGATCACAAAAGGTTTTCATGGGACATCTTGTCTACTTTCTACATGGATAGTATTAATTACATATGGTGTATCATTAGTGTTGAGAGGATCCTTGTAGACTCCCATGGGTTGGTTTTGAGGTCTTTCTGGGTTTGCTTCGTCAAATACCACCTCACCCCTATCAATCATGTGTTGTATATCCTGTTTCAAGGTGAAACAGTAATCAGTTCCATGACCAGGTCATTGGTGATACTCGCAAAACCTATCCAATCTAAAGCCTCTTGGAATGGGAGGTTCATTAGGTGTTGCTCAGGCTAGGTTCTTGGCCAACTCACAAAATCGATCATGTTTTTGAGAGGTCACGAGAGACATTTGCTTATGTTTGATTAACCCAACCTTTAGAAGTTGGTCAAGAAATTGTGAAGGTTTCATGGGTAAGGGTGTATATTGAGTGAGGTCTTTTCTTTTGAATGTACAGGCATGACCCATGTTGGTGTTCCTATTTAAGGAAGTTTCAGGTGTAGGCATAGGTGTATTTCTTTCATAGCCATTTGGGACAGCAGGTTGTTTTCCCTTTTGTCTTGGATGACTAGGTCGGGGTGTCTTGGCCATTGCTACTACCGTCATTTTGGATTTATCTTTCCTTTTATGTTGGCTCCTAAAGGTCAAGTAGGATGGATCATTGCTTTTTTTTTAGCCTCTTCTATGTCCTTAATTTGCACAAATTCCTGGCTCAAGGTACAGGATTTCAAATAGTAAAGTTTTGATTTAATAAAGTCATTCGCGACTGCCTTAAGGATGGTAAGTAGATATGTTTTAGGAATAGACTTGTGAAGTTCATTTAGGGCTACAGTCCACCTTTGGATAGATTTTTGTGCTAGCTCTAATGGTGCTTGTTTAATTTGAATCAAGCTATCTAACGTGGCTTTAGGTTTTAGATTGTATTTGAAATGGGTGACAAACTAATGCAACAAGTCCTCTAGAGAAGATATAGAGCTACGAGGCAAGGCTTAGTACCATTCTAAAGCTTTTCTAGTTAAAGACATAGCAAACACACACAAAATTACATGAGGCCATGCCTGAAGTAATAGATATTATGTTCAAAATGTTACTAGGTAAGCATTTGGGTCTCTCTCTCTGTTATACTTGGTAAGCTGGGGTAATGAAACTCCCTTTGGCAAGGTTAGTGGTGGGACCGAGGGATCAATTGGATCATCTTGATAGAATTCTAGTACCTTAACTTCTTCAGTGTTCACTATTTTAAGGTGTTTTAATTCTTCTGCCAATGAGTGCATCATTTTCTTTGTATATGCCCACTCTTAGGTAGTAGGAAAACCAGTGGATTGGGTTGACGGTAATTGATAATGATTTGATTGTTGCATCGTTTGTGGAAAGAGAGATTGTTGGACTATTTTTTTTATAGTGGGACGATGTTCGGGGCTGAGACTATGGGGTGTGGTATGCTATAATGGGTAGACAAGTTTTGCTGAATAGCTGGTGGGACCCACTGCCTAGTTACGGGTTGTGAAGCGGTCAGTGCTTCTTGTTGGATTTGCACCTGAGGTATGTAATGGGTAGACATGGAAGCTGGTATGATTGATGGCATCCCAATCACTTGAGGTTGAAAGGTTGATCCTACATTAGTTTGGGGAAGATGTTGTTGGGATTGTATTTGTAGAGGTATGATGGAAGTGGATGTGTTGGATTGAGCGTTGGACTTGGAGAAGATGGGAATGGGAATGGCTACTTCCTGTAGAGAAGCTGGTGGTGGAAATATAGTCTCTTCCAGGAAAGGTTGAAATAGTGGGTTTGAATGGGCATGGGGATTGACAGTATGGTATGAATCCCCATGTTTAGATTGGGCTACAAAGTTGTCCTCTTCATCTCCACCTTGAGGCTCTATCGGAGGTGTCTGTAAGGCTTGGCTTCTTGCCATGAGAAGCTGGGATATGAGTTTATGGTGGTGTTCAGAGAGTGGGATTATGTCAAATGCTAAGGGGATGAATTCACAACCTCCTTTGTGGATAAGTTCATAGTCTCGCTTTGCTTCTCTCTCTACACGGTCGATGGGTAAGTTGGCTTGGATTTTAACACATATGAAGTTATATTTTTCAGGTGTGAGAGTCGCATAGGTAGGCTCTCTACCCTGTAGCCTAAGTGACTAGCATGTAGGGCCTTGGGTGTTTATCTATTCAATGACAGTTATGGATTTGGTAACAGTCACAGGTTTCGAGGATTCCTTCCCAAAGTTAGAGGTCGGCAGTGTCACCGGGTTAATTTGGGAGGATTCCATAATGAACGTGAGTAAATTGAGCTAGACAGGCTAAATGCAAACAAATGCAGCATGACCAACTATAGCATGAGCAAATGCTATAGTGTGACTGACCACAGCGTGACCACTGCAGCATGACTAACTACAACGTGACCACTGTAGCTTGACAACTGCAATGTGACAACTACGACAAGGAGACTCATAGGAACAAGATGGATAAGTTTTGACATTTTAACAAACAACAAGCAAGTCTACCCTCCTTCTAACGCTAATTTACTATACTAACCTAAATCTTTAGTGTAAGGCTAGAAGGGGAAACAAACACCGAAAGATCGTCGAGCAAACACAATTGACCCTGCCTTCACCCGAGGGCAAGCTGGAAAAGTAAACAAAGGTAGAGTGCCTTGGATGGTCTACATGCAAATCAACCAAGGACTTCCCTGAGTATAAACTATGGCTTGCACTAGGGTTATCGTAATTGAAGCTTTAAAACCTAAATAGTGCGCATGAAATGTAAACAAAAATGTATGTAGGTATCATAAAGAAAACGTAAACAGAACGTAAACTGAATGTAAAATAGAGCAAATAGAATAATGGTTGGAAAAAAGAACTGTATTGTATTGCTTAGAAAAGATGTGCACTAGTCAAAGCGTAGCTGCACATGTGGATGACAGGTCAAGTGCCAAGCCATAGGGTGATGTGATGTGATGTGTTTCAGAAGTGCTTTGGATGCTATTAGTCAGAGTTTCTTAAGCCTTTTAACTCAAAAATTTCCAACCTCATTTATGTGAATTGATAGGGTATTTATAGGGTTGGGCTAGGCTTGGGCACAAAATTTGTGAATGGAATCAACAGCTTGGAGATGAGAGGAAAATGGATCAAGCAACAAGTGTCCAATGGATAGCTATATGTGAGTCGGACATTTGTGGGAAAGCTATGTTCTTGCCAAGTGCATTGTATCTTACAGTGTGTGGCTTACTCAAGCCCATGGAAGCACATACAATTTAAAACATGAGGTCTCGGAAAGCCCACAAATGACAATTTACAATGTACTACAAGAGAAATCGACCCTGGCTCACTTGAAATTTGTGGATCTTTGGTTTGATCGCTTTGACTACTGCAGGATGCCTAATTCAGGTGATTCCATGGCTGTTTGAGGCTTGTCTTCTTGACAAGAATTTCCAGCATGAGTTGGTTTTGTCTCAGGATGGCTTGAGCATGCACATGCGACACTCATGCTATACTCACGCTGCAGCGTGACCTCAGCGTGAGTGAACAAAAACATGCAAATTTTCACCAATTTTTATAATTTTGAAGCCTGATTCTTGCAGCAAGCATTGCCTGATTCTGATTGAAAAAATTGAGCTTGAAATTTCTTGTTTCGACCTATTTATGATAAGTCACACTGGATTCATGCTACAACGTGACCATAGTGTGACATGACTCGAAGATGATGTATTTTGTTCGAAATTGTAATTTTGAAGCTTGATTCTTGAGTGCAACTATTGTATAGCTATAGTTGATCCTGAGAGTGATCTGAAATCTGGAATTTGAGCCTGGGTGTGACTTGTTTGGAACCACTTTGAGTAGGTCACGCTGTAGCGTGACATGCAGCGTGACTTGTGAAATCTCAAAACTTGCAATTTTTGAGTTAAAATCTAGCATTCTAGAAGTTGGGACTAGAAGTTGTCAAGGATGTGCTTTGAGGATGACTTGTACATTGTAGATCAGATCTTTTTGGCTTAGTTTTGAGACTCCGAGAGTTGGTCATGCTGTGGGCAAGCTTCCAACTTTACGGGATGAGCAAGTTGGCTTGATTTAGCTGAGTGTGGTTTCCATGCCTTAGCCAAATTTTGCCTCCCAAAATATTGAAAGGGCTTGAGTCATTCTTTTTTCAAAGTGCCAAACAAAAATCTCACAAAAAATGCCAAACAAAATTTATAACCTAACATAAACCAATACTAAATCCAAATCAACACTATAATCATGCAATCTAGATCAAAATATAACATAGGAATTTTTCAAAAACAAATTTCATGCAAACAACAAGCCAAACTAGGCCAAAACGCCTAGGTTCAAAGTAAGAAAAACTTTAAAAAAAAAAACTCATGAAAAATGGCTAAGAATTGTGTAGCTAGTGATTATGGAGGAATATCCTTCACCCAATAGAGGTCGTGGTAGATGCGAATTTCTATTTTTTGCAATGTATGCTTCTTCCAAGGTAGAATTCTTAATTATTGCAGCATTTCACTTTTACATCTTGAAGCAACAATGAAGAAAACCTCTAAATTCTTCAAATTCATGGTATCAACACTACTCCTTAAGAGAGAATAATCAAGAAACACTAAGGATTGATAGAGTAGCAGAAAAATTTTTGCAAGAGCTTTGAACCTCTATGCTTCCTTGAAAAAACATGTTTTGCAAAATAATTTCAGTAAAATTAACAAGCTAAAACCAATTCTACAACCCCTTTCCCAATTCACTCACTTAACTCATAGTGAAAAAATAGTCCAAAGAGGGAAATTATTAGTAACGCTCAGATGCTGAGAAGTGTAGAACAAAAATACCATTTAAATTTGGGAGGCCCCCACTAGGCATCTCCTAAGAAAAAAATAAAAATCCAAATACCATGAAATTCACAACCAAAACCCCTATCTACACTAGGGTTGAACATCCAAAAAGCTTGGTGATGAACTCTAATCCCCAATTACCATTAAAACTTTCCTCACCCACACTAACTAGCATGGGTCTAGTGTGGATTTGGCCATCATTCATAACACATTAAAGCGTAAAAACCTCCTATGTCAAAACTGGAAACTAGAGGTTAACACATTGTAAAAACCAAACCTTGAGGAAGCTAAATCCTCCTAACAAAATATAAGGTAATAACACTAGCTAAAATCCCATCCATGCTAGCCAGCTTTACTCTAGCAATGATGGCATCCCCAAACATCAACTAGACCTCAATTTAACTTCAGGATGATCATGTAAAGCCTAAAATTTTAGTAGAAGCCTAAGACATCCCTAAAACTTTGTCAAACTCAACAAAAGTGGTAAAAACAATGGATTTTAGTGGATCCACACTAGGAAGCACTCCAACCACATTGGCCAATGTGGTCCTAGGGAGGTTTGGTGGGGTGTGATCATAAAATACTAAAAGTAACCTCTAAATTAATACATCGGGACCTCTATGCCTTCCTAGAGTCTTCAGGAACCAAAAATTAGTCAAATTTCATCATAAACCATCCATCCATGTTAGCTAGCATGGATACTCTAAGGATAATCCATAAAAAATCATAAACATACCAAATCAACCTCAAAACTCATCCCTCTAACCCTAAAACCTTATCAAAGCCTCCTAAGAGTACCAAACCTAGATACTGAGTCAATAATGATAGGAATCTATCATTCCCTCTCCATCCATGTTGGTGTTGTGCTAGCCAATGTATCCCAAGGGGGATGATCATACAAACTATTGAAAAGCCTTCAAATTTGATAATACTAAGTCAAGAACCCTGACCTTTAACACCAGTAACCTTGAGAACTCACAAACTTAGTCAATTCCACATCAAAACCTGTCAAAATCCAAAATCCAAATGTAACCATGCTAAGGAAGGTCAAAGCCATGTTGGCTAGCATAGGTGAGATTTTTGACCAATTCTACCAATTCCATAGCACAACAAACAACATAAATTTTAACTTAGAAGGCCTACAACCCCAAGACCTTGTAATCAACTACAATTTTTCCTATTTTCAACCATTAAAACATCATATTTTACTCATCCATACTAAGGGGGGCCAAAGCCATATTAGCCACTATGGCTCCAATGTGGGTGAGGTTTCAAAGTAGTTTTTCTTACACACTAGCATCTTAAATGGCCTAGAACTAGACTCTAAAAGCTTGGAACCTTAAAACCTTGCAAAAAATTACAATTTTTCCTTCTTATAATCATATAAATGTTATATTTTGCTTATCCATACTAGGGCCATCCCCAACCATGCTAGCTAGAATGGCTCTAGTGGATAAGATCCCAAAATCCGCTTTTGGTTGCAAATTTTGACTTCAAAATGACTAGTTTCAACCCTAGAAATCTATTGATGCCTCCAAAGTCTTCCAAACCCTAGAAATTGGATGGAAAATGGTTAAAAAAACTCATCATATTCTCTCATCCACACTAGGACTATGCTAGCCAATGTAGTCCAAGGGGTATGGCCATGCCAACACTTAAATAACCCTCAACATTAACAATTACAAGCCTAAACCCTGACCATGAATACTAGTGACCCTGGGAGCTTGAAAAACTTAGTTAATTTTCCTCTAAAACTCACCAAGAACCAAAACTCGAGTATAACTACACTGAAGGATGTTAGAGCCATGTTGGCCAACATGGCTCTAGTGTAGTTGGATTCCCAAAGGGGTTTACTAGCATAACCCCCATCGAATGGCCTCAAAACTCCATTATGGAAGCATACAATCTCAAAACCCTAAACATAGCTACAATTTGATCCTATTTTATTCATAAAAACATAAATTCTAGCCTATGTACATTGGGGCCACCCCTAGCTATGTTGGTCAATGTAGATCTAGGGGTAAGACCCCAAAACCCACTTTTTTTTTGCATATGTTTGGCTTCAAAATCATCAATTCCAATCCTCATGATCCTGCACTACCCGAGGAAGTTAATAGAACACCAATTTTAACCTTTGGATTCCATAAACTCAATATTTTCCATGCATCCATTCTAGGGCCATGCTGGCCAACATAGTCCTAGCATGGATGGTAGTTCCAAATAGCATTGGTGGCTTCTAAAGTGTCAAATCAACACCAAAATTGAAAAATCTTCATCCCCAACCCATTTTGCTAACCATAAAAACCATCAATACCCCTAAATATGGCCATAATGAACCTAGAAAACCATATTTCCACACTATCCATTGTGGGGCTCACCCCACCCATGTTGGCCAGCATGGGTCCAGTGTGGATGCCCAAAAAAACCTCATGTTTTACCTTAAATAGCCTTAAAACAATCTCCTTAAGTGCCCAAACTCACTTTTCAACCTTGTAGCCTTCCACTATCACCCACTAATGCCTAAAATTGGTAAACTCTAATCCTTATTAACCAATGTTGACCATCTTTCGCCACATGTTTCCCATCCTAACTTGTTTGGCCTTGTTACATGGTGTTTTAACTTCTTTTGATCTTGTTAAGGATTGTTGGCCTTTATTGATTAATCATTTTATTGATCATTTGGTAAAGTTAGTCTCCTTCCTTAAAAATAAATTCAAGGAAGATACTATGTAAGAAAAATGATTCATAAACCTATGGTAATATCCTGCTAAACCCAAGAAGCTTTGCACCTCCAATACTAATTATGGCATAAGCCAATCTACTAAGCTCAAAGAAATGAGAATCATACTCTACCACAAACCAACTACCCTAATACAAATGGTAGAACTCATCCTCCTTGGGCTAAGCATATTGGGTAGATACATAATGGGCCCTGAAAGATGTCAGAAAATCATCCCATGCCACATCCTAGTTAGCCCATTCCTTGGCTTGCTCATCAATCATCCACCAACTCTGAGCAATACCAACCAAATGATAGACTTCCTAATAAGTCTAATAAATCAATGAACAACTTAGGATGAGGCCCACATTAGTAGACACCAAATGCATTGAAGTAGCTAGAAGATATACTAGAGTTTACAACAAATGTATTGGTAGCCTCGTCTAAAGAGAAATGTAGGAACCTATGTGTCTTAATGTTATTTGTAACTATGGATAGATTATAGGCAACTAAACCACATGACAGTGAAAAATAAATATCCTATTCCATGCATTAATGACTTGTTTGATCAACTTAGGAGAGCTCATGTATTCTTGAAGATTGAACTCAAGTTTTGTACATCATGTAGCCCTTGAATGTCATTTTCTTTCTCCTATGTTGATAGTATCTTCTACCAGGGGTTATGAGACTCGAGTTGACCAGTGTGTTCGTCCCTATTGCTAGTACATGGAATAGGTGTGTTCATTCCTATAGCTAGTCCTCTATAAGGCTAGTGGTTGTAGGTCATAGGTTGATGGACCCTAGCACTAGTTGGATAAATAAAAGTCTAATAAAAGACCTACATGAAATGGCTATCTATGAGTACTCATGCAACATTTCACATGCTACACTAAGTATGGGTATGCTAGTGACCACATGGCCTATGTGTATGATAGTATCAATTTTTGGTAATAATCTATATTATGATTGGATTATGATTGTGTGGGTCATGCATTGTTGGACATGATATTGAAAATGCATGTAATGGGATGTAATGGATATATGATTGATGATGTCAGACAATGGTTTTATCTATGAATGGATGATAGCTATTTATTCTATTTGATAATGATTATGCCAATGATATGTATGGTATGGTGTGTGTGTGTGTGTGTGTGCGCTTTTAAGCATGTGCAAGACTAATAGTTGTTGCAAGTTGTATTTTACTCCAATGTTATATGATGTTTAGGGTACTCACCCATTTGTGATTTTAGGTTATAGATATGTATAGTAGACACAATCATGATGTTGGTGGGACTAGTAGATCAAAAGGGTCTAATGTTAGGTAGGAGTAGCCTCCTCAAACATTAGTAATGGCCCTACAAATAGGCAACTAGATTATATACAATAGCTATTATAGATCCTATAGTAGCATGTTGCAACTCATGATGCTCCCATTTCCATGATCAGGGAAGTAGGAAGTGGTAGTGCTAGCGGAGGCTCAAGAGAATCAAATAGGCAGCCTATCAATAGGAAATTGGTAGAGTAGTTTCAAAAGTTGGAAGCTCCTAAATTTGATGGCAAAAAATATATATACAACTTTACCACCGTTGCTATTGGAACTACCATTTATTTCCCTTTTCTTTTCCTTTTCACTATCTCCTATAGATCATGAATTTGGGTTTGGGACTTTTCTCATCATTTTACCATCATTTGGGCCCTATCCCACAAAATTTTTCTATCATTTAGCATCATTTGACCTTAATTGAGATGACTTGACATATGTACACGTTGTTTCACATTGGTATGACCTTGATTGACCTTGTTCTATATCCTTTGATGGGGTTAGACCATCATTTGACCTTCATTTTACTCCATTCTATCATCATTTGACCTTCATTTGACCTTTTTTAGCCTTTACTTTATCCCATTTGTTTCACCTACCTCTTGTAACCTTAGTGGCCTTGTTTAACCATTGATGCAATATACTTCGACTTGTCCATGCATAATTGCTAGAGTATTTTATAGTGATTTGACATTATTTAACCATTTTATTATACAAGTGTCACTTGATGTGCTTATGTTGACATGCAAAAATGAGCTAGGGGATAAGGGAGCAAATTTGACTAGCCTTAAAGCCTACATGGACCCCTCTCATGATTTTGCTAGATCAAGTTGACCTAAGCCTCTGAAACCATTTTACTATATAGCCATAACACCTTAAAGAGCCTAATGACCTTAAAGCTAGAAACATCATGGAGGGTCCCTTGGTTAGAGTTTCCATCAAAACAATGATGGTGAGGAGAAAACACATGGAACGAAGTTCCGTACTAGAACTTAAGCCTACTCAAAACATCATCAAGCCCTTGCAAGATAGCATTAAAGCCATCACATAGCCCTGATTACATCTAACACTCAAATGTTTGCTTGTAGTGTTATTTATTATTGTTAATGGGTTGCAACAAATAACCAATGTTGATGACTTTGAGGATCTATAATAAGCAAGCCTACATGATCTTTATCTCTATCTCTCTCCTTCTATTTGTTTGGCACAATGGATGAACTGCAAGTTTTATAAATCTAATGCACATTACATAGATCTCTCTATGTTGCATTGGCAATTGTGACCTATGGTGACCTAGTTTACTAATTATCTCATGTGGCCTTATGCATCATTATGTAATAACATGCTTTGTTAGTTTTGTTTACTTATCCTCTTGGAGTTGTGCATACAGGATGAAGCCTTAAGTCATCAGGAAGGTGCCACTCATCATGGCAGCAAGTTATCATGTGACCTTGATGCACATTTAGTTAGCTTATTAATCCATTTCAAGAGTGCTTATTTTTACATCACATCCATTAACCTTAATTAAGATAAATCCCATTGGTCTAGTTATAACCTTACCTTGAATAACAATGATGACCTATGTTTGACACTTGTGTTATGGCCATAAGATGTTTACTTCATCATGCTCCACCAAGTCCATTGAATGTAATGCATCTCATTCAATGGAAAAACCAAATCAAACTCAACCTTGGCAATGAAACCCGATGAAGGTTTCACCTCACAAAAAAATGGAGAAAGTAAATTACCAAAGCCAAAAGGTCGATGAAGAACAAAAGATAGATCAATGGCTCCAAACACACAGAGAGGAGCCTAATGGTTGAACAAAACTTGGAATGGGATATTGGTTCCTTACGAACATTACTAAATGATCTTTATCTCAAAAACATAATGCATAAATACCTCAGTGACCATTCAGATAATATTTAGAACTCATTATTAGCCCTATGACCATCTCCTTAAAGTAAAAAAAAAATGAAATAAATCCTTTCACCTCTACTATGCCACCCTAGCCTTATCCCATCATCACAAGCACTCTCTAGCATGGTTCAACATTGCTAAATCAAATGTGGAGAGAGAACATTGGTGATGGACCTATAGTGTTGTTTTGTGTTGTTTGTCAATGTCTCTCAAGTCAATTCTCCAAACATCAATAAATAGGGACCAATGAAGCACCACCAAGAAAATGCATTTTGCAATCCTTTTTACCTTATAACTTTCATCCTATGAAACCCAAGGCTAGAATTTCATTGTAAAATGTGAAGATTGTAATCCATGAGATGAAATTTCATATACTTTAACTTTTTAGGTTGTAAAAATGCCTCATAAGTTGTTATAGCCTTACTTCCTAAGTGGAAAATGTTATGTCATGTCTATATTTGGGCTTGGAAAAGCCAAAAGTGCCTTTGGACTACCAAAATTGGCATTTTCATGGGTTTTATAGGGGGTATGACCTTTACTACACTAGAAGCATGTATGCCCAGTGTTGGGGGTTTGGCTTTCATTCTCCCAACTATGACCAGCATAGTCAACATAAGGCAAAAGTTGGCACACCAAGGCTAGCATTGGAGTGGTTGGAATTTTAGTTTTCAACAAATCTTAGCATTGCTCCTACAACTCCAACATTGCTATTAGAAGAATAGCATGAATGAGAGAAGCTGATGTGGATGAAAATTCCATTTAGTATTTTTGGTAACTATAATGGTTTTGGTACCTTAGGGTTATCAAAACTTACCATAAATAGCAACTACACTGGGATCAAACACTTTCCACACCTGCACATGACACCAATCTATCAGTAATTATGGTAGAAATTTATAGTAATAATTCAGCATCCATATAACCTATATAAGATTATAACCTATAATCATGATAATTCTTGAGCATATAACGTTTGGCCATTCAAAACACTTGTAACCTTAAGGCTTATGTGAGACTTTTTGAAGCAATGCTAGATTACATGGGCATCAAGACTTCCAGCATGGTACCTTTTTTATGACAAAATTCCTTCACATACCTTACTTCCCCTATGACCAACACTACAAATCTGTGAGAGAAAATTACATGGAGTTTTGGTTTAGAGAGTTGGGAAGTCCATGGATCGTGGAGTTGACTATCATATGCAAGACTACTGACCTTAACAAGCTTCAAAATCCACCAAAGTAAACCCCTTGTGCATCCAAGCATCATCTATAAACATTCTAAGCTTTGTTTATTTATAATATTTTCATTATAATAAAATTCATAGTTCATAATAATATTTCTCACTTTTCTCACCCCCCAGTAGTAACACCCCCTACAAATCTGGTCCAAGGAGCAACAAAGGTTTGAAAGCATTAGGAGTTTTGAAGGATCCGGATTATGGAGTAATGGATTCCAAGCCCCCACCAAAGTGAACCCTCCTACTGCCCCAAGTACATTTCTGTACACATTCCTCAAACTCATTCTTTATTCTTTTCAAATAAATTTTAAGGTTTCTGGTTTTGTGTGCAATCTGCACTTACTTTTAGTTTTCCAAATCTGTAATTTTTTGCATTTTTATTTTTACAATCATGTTTATCCTCCTCTAAGTCCTTGGGTGATCTAACAAACCATCCAAGGTACCTCGAATCTCATGTTTTTTTAAGGCCTTGGGGTTAAAGTTGTTGCATTAAGATCATCAATGTTCAAGTGACCAAAGTTTTTAGTCACTATAGTTTTATGGCACTAAAATCAGGACCTTTACCCAAGTTCTATGTCTAAATATTTTTGCTGATTTTTCTACCACAAAATCAATGTTGTAAATCATCCTTCTCTACCACCAAAACCCAATGTTGAGGTTGTAGTTAATTTGGGTTTTACAAAATCTCATAGTAGTTGATGGAATTTTTAAATCCAATGTTGGTGTCTTGCCAAAACCACATATCTTCCTACTATGAAAATTTCACAACAAAGCCAGCATGGGCATTTGAGTCTTGACAAAAAATTCATAACAGTTACTAAAAATTTTTAAAGCTAGCTAGGAAAGTTGTTACCCCCTTGGACCATCCAAATCCCTTGCTGTGTGTTTTTTCTAGTAGGGTCAACGTTGCATTTTTTTGGAAAAATTAAAATTTTCACCCCCTTCCCCCTTCACCAATTTTGGAATATGAAGGTATGAGATCTTCCAACCTCATCCCCTTCCTTCCCCCTACCACACCCAGCATGGAAGGTAGCAAGAAGCCAATGTAGATGAAGTTTGTTACAACCTTTTCACCTTTCTATTTTTGGTAAAGGGGTATATCCCTTTTACCCTTCACTTACCATTTATAGTAAGTGACTCACTTTCGCCATTTTTATCATTTTTATGTAGCTAGGAAATCAAGGGTGGATGAAGTGTGATATTCCCTCTTTCCATTTTTAGTAAGGATGTATCCCCCTTTGGTAGCCACTTACTATTTATAGTAATTGACCTTTTTTTAGCTATTTTTTCTTCTTACAATAATTTTAAATTCCACTTGCTATAATTCCTACTTTTCCACCTTTTGAAACCTTTTCAAGCCATTTTTAGCATCATAACCATTTCTTTAAGCCAATTAACCATACTACCTCTTAACTTGGCAAACATGATATCTAGCCAAGATGTAGTTTGTATCTATGACCCAAAAGACCCTACGATCATAGATTGAAGGCAATTACCTAGACAAAGAGGCAAGAACCTAGATTATATTATTATTAATGAGTTCTACAACTTCCTTTATGCTAAGATGCAAGTCATTCTATTAATACCATGCTTCAAACCTAAAACTAAGCATCAATTCCAAATTATATGTCAGGATGGAAAAGAATACATTCCATCCCCCTATGACCAAATTCCCATCATAAAATTTTATGCACAAATGCTCATATAACTCATAGAGGTTGATGAGTTTAGTAAGAGAATTAATTTAGGGGATCGACAAGAGGAGAAAGAGGAGTTTGAGGCTAAACAAAAGCTAGACACTTTCATTGGAAGTATTTTCCAAACTCCAGCTTTCCAAAAGATCACACTCAACTTCACATCCCTTACCTCATTCATGAAAAAAGTCCCTAGATCTAACACTCCTCCTATCCATCCTACCATGTTTGGGTCAATAACCATCATTTCCATGCACTAGACATAACCCATGTCTCAATCCCCATCCTTATTCTCATTGGTACACTTTGCTACATAACCTTGAAACATCCTAAATTTTCAAGGCATGCTTGCTTCACCATGGTCCTGGAACTAAGGCAAATATTTCCAAAAGTGTAGTGTCATGATCGTTTGGCAGGAAATGGATGTTTTGAGTTTAGATTGTCCAGTTTGGACAATTTAATCAGCTGACAGTTCACTCAGAAAGTATGCTAAGGGTTGTCAACGGTACTTAGGGTCAAAAAAATAGTTCGGCAAGTTTTCTAGTCAAGAAGTTTGTTATGCTATGCTACGCTATGTAGCATAACAGGCCTCAGAAGACAGTTGCTCAGGTGACCAAACTGTTGCAAGATGAAGTGCTACGCTACGCAGTGTAGCACAGTGTAGCAAAGGCAAAACAGAAAGGCTCAGCTTACCTAGTGATTCCAATTACACTCGGCAAGCACTCTGGCCTTCAAAACCAGTTGTCTTATTCAACTTCAAGTTCTTCAGCAAAGCTCCTCTTACTAGAAAAGTGGTAGATTAAGAAAAAAGTAGGCTATGTTGGCTGCTACACTGCATAGCATAGCATGGCATAGCGATGATGCAAGAATGACAAAAGGTGTCTCAAAATGTAGAATCAGCAAGTTCAAAAGCTTCATGTCTCAAAGAGCAAAGGTTGTAGATTATCAGCATGATCTTCAAACAAACATTTACAACTTAAATGCAAATCACAGTTAAAGCTAGCTGCTACGCTATGTAGCGTAGCAAACATGTAGAACCAGCCAAAACACTTCAAGGGATTCTAGCACATGCAATTAACTCCAACGCATATTTCTTCTTCAAACTAGTGGCTACGTTATGCTACTCTACATAGCATAGCACAGCGTAGTAAGCGACTACGCTACACGAACATGCTATGCTCCACAACATAGTAGGAAGCTACGCTACATCAGTATGCTTCACTCCTTATCTACATAGTTGGCACACCTGATCCCAGCATCTCCAGTTTTGATAGGTTCATGACTGGCTTTACATGTTCATGCAGTACGGACACATCAACATCTTGTGGTTCTAGGACACATGTCATCCAGGCCTCATTTCTCACATCCCCCTGGCCCTATAAACACCCTGATGAGCAATGCTCGAAGGGTTGGTGGGTTAGCAAGTTGGCAAATTGGTAATCCTGGTGTTTGGTAAAAATTTTATCTTTTGGCAATTTTGTTGGCAAACTTTAGCAATTTGTAAACAAAATCAATAGGTTGGCTTTGTAGAATTTCGCATTATTGGCTTTTAATTCCACGTTCAAATGCACAGTTGGCTTGCTTTTAACATCCTGGTTACTTTTGGGATCTCTGTGCTTCCTAGTGTTGCGCAACTGATTGTATCCATCTTGACAAAGTAAAGCTGTAATCTTGAAGTGGTGCATTTCTTAACTCTAGTTTGCTTTATTTTCCTGCTTATCATTGCATTCTACATCATTTTTTCTTCCTCGCATTTAATAATTATTATTTAACGCTATAAGCATTGTTTCCATATCAAACATTTACATAAGGTTTAGTGACACTGACTAAGTCCCTATCTGATTGAACAAACCGTTTAGGGCACCCCTCTTTCGTTTTATCTAGCATGACCCTCGCACGGATCTGGGGTTAAGACTGTCTGACCAACAAGCTCTTGATGTTTCCAACCATCAATGTTTTTAGTCGCTACAGCTTTCTGGCACTAGAAGGAGGGTGTTTTTATTGCCCTTTCTGTGTTATATAGTAGTCTTGTAAGAATTCTGCACCCCAAAACAAACTAGTGTAAATGTGACACCCTTTTGTAGCTATTTACACATTGTGTGGTGCAGATCAGTCACTTCGATGGTTCCTTCAGAATCCTGCAGGACATAAATCCTCCGACCACCATTTGACCCGCTTGTTTCACGGTAGTTTTGCATGCGTAAGGTACCCCGTCACGCACTAGCGTAAACATGATACCCTTTTGCATTTGTTTATGCATCGTGTGGTGCATATCAGTTGCTCTGACAGTTACTTCAGAATCTTGCAAGATAGAAAGCCTTTGATCGCCTTCTGATCTCCTTTTTTCCTCATTTGCAAATCCTTTTAGCTTTACGATAATGATTCCTCAAGCACCATTGCTACCACCTCTAATGTTGAGGTTCCCCTCACGATTAAAGGTACTATAGGTGCCGAATAGCCACCAATCCTAGTGTTGGGGCCATGTCGATCCCTCAAGATCCAAAATCGGGCACCTAAGGGCTTGACCCAACAATATGAGCGATATAACTTTCTCTGCGCTAAGGTGTAGGCAAACCTACCCTTAGATACAAAAGAACTTGAAGACAAACATAGCTCCGAGTTCTCTTACTACGATGGGAGGGATTTATTTCCCACAGTTGGAATTTCCATCCCTTTAATGCAAATGAACCAATGGCTCATAGATCAGCTGATCCAGGTTCTTCGGCCTGGGGAGCTATGGGACACGGCATCTCACCATGATGAGATGTTCCAAGATGGGCAGGAGGACCTGGATTCCCAATCCAAGGGTGGGAATCAAACTAACCCTACCACCATTCCTCCCATCCTGTCCTTCTAGATGGACCTGTTTTCTATCTCCGTTCCCTTTAGGATCACATTTGCACCATCGCAACCCACAATTCCACCGGCAACGGGTAGCCATGTCAGGTCCTCAGTGTATCAACACGCCTATTTCCCTGTTTGATTCTCAACCACTACTCCTCTGTCAACCGTTCCCTAATCCATTCCTATATTGCATCCTACACCAATCATAGCTACCTTGCCCCACGTTCAGACCGTACCTACCTCGTAGTTGCATGCAATCTCTGCGTCCATTCCTACGTTTACACCTGCCCCACCATCAACGGTGGGCCCAGGCCCGTCCACATGATGGACCCCATTCACTTCTCCTCCTGTTTTGCAACCATCGTAGATGTCCCACTATGCTAGCCAACAAACCTACCAAGTCTCATAAATAGTACAACCTAGCGCAAGACTTTGGTCTATCTCACTAGCCGCGAAAACGGCCTACCCCGTAGCACAACCCTTGACTGCTGCTCCAATAGCACCACCTATTGGATGGTGGATAGCACAAGTAGCACCATTTATAGGGGCCATCCCAATGGTACCACCTATGGGTCAGGTCGCTACCCCTACCACGCCATAGATGGAAGCTGCTCCAACAGTTCCCCAGTCATCCACATCATCTCCGGGTCTGGATCAAGCATTCCATCTTATCCAGACCCTTACAAAGGAAATAAAATACCTTAAGGCTGTCAGTTCTAATATGGTACAAGTCATGGACTTCTACCAGGATGATCCCATCAGCCCAGCAATCAGTGCACTAACTTTACCCCCTGGGATGCCACTGCCCCATTTCACAAAATACAATGGGGAGGGTGATCCCAAAGCACATCTTGTTTCATTTAGGTCCAAACCCCTTCTTCTACAATAATGGCTACATACAATCATTCATGTCTTTGCCATGTTTTTGACCGAAAAGGCCCTAGACTGGTACCGCACCCTTCCACGCTCCTCCATATCAATCCTAGAGGAGCTCCTGACCCAATTTGTGATGTGATTCAAGTATAACTTTAGACCAAAAGGCATGTTGTATCAATTGATGAGCGTGAAACAAGACCCATTGGAACTAGTCTAGAAATTTATACAATGTTGGAGCACTACCCTTAATGAGATCCGTGAACCCATCGTGGAGGCCCATTTTCTGGCCATCTTTAAGGGTACGGTGAACGACTTTATCAAGTCCAAGCTACACTATCTCACTCCACGCACTCTTAGTCAAGCTTCTACCCAAACTAAGAGCATACAAGATGCAGCTAAGGCAAGCAAAGACCTAGCCTACGTTACATATAAGAACACCTTCATGAAGAAGGACAAAGATAGGGTTAGGCTGCAATAGCCATAGTGGCTGCTGTGGCGAATGAGGCCAAACCTAACAACAGTAACAAGAATAACAAGAAACCGGCCACACCTATAACTAACCCCATGCCCAAACAAGGCAATGCACCTCAACCTTCCACATCCGCACCTGAAGCATCTGCACCACCTAAATCGAACTTTAAGTGTAAAGATCACTTAAATTATACCTCGTTGCCTATCAAGCCTTCAAATCTTTTGAAGCAATTACTGGCAGTGGGGTACATCCAACATAAGTGGATGTCGGAGGAGGGAGCCAGGAAACATCATTGGTACTACAAAATCCTTAGGAACCCCTCTTTGGCTTTGTCCAATGAGCCCCCAATTCCTAAGGGTTTCAAGCTGGAGCGGTTCTATGACTACCATCAACAGTGTGGTCACGACACAGATTACTGCATGGCATTAAAAGATGATATCCAAAGGATGATTGATCATGGGAAATTAGTACTAGAAAAAAGTAACCCAGTATATCCTAAAAATTAATCCTTGCACGTTTACATGGATCCTCTTAATGCCAACAATGTCAATTACATTATCAACACCATCGGTGTTGACAGTAGTCCTAGATCACCCTAGCAGCCTTTTGTGGTCTGTGTGCCTCAGCGTAGCACACCAGTACCACTAGTAGCTAATCTAACCCTACAGCAACTATTTGTCTTGAGAGTCTCTTCCCAGTCATCTGTCCCTACACCACCTGTTCCACGAGCATTCACCCCTACACCACCTACAAGCAAAACTATACCACCGCATACACTAACACCATTAGCACCATTCGTTATTAGGGGGCCAAGCTATTCAATAGTCCCTGCCCCACATAAGACAGCTTCACAGCCTTCTCGTCCTAAGAAACAAGAAGTGCACTTCATGTGTGAGATGTCAAGGGAAAGTACCACCTAGGGTACTTCCAAGCCTACATCCTTGCCCCCTACATCTATGTCCTTATTGCTGAAAGATAACGTTGCTACACGTGCACAATCTTCACTACCTCTCCCAAAAGGGTCTGAACCCAAACCCGAAACTGTCTCTCCTTGGGAAATTCATCTCCTGGGACGAATGGAAGAGGAGAAAAGTAGTAAATAGGAAGGTGGCCAAGACCTTTTAAACATTGAGCCTGTATGACCTGGTCATGACATCTACCACACACTGTGAGGCTTTGGTCTCCATGTTAACGGTAATTCTAGTTGACAAGAACATGCTAGCAGAAGAAGAAGTGATACACTCAGTGATGCTTCCTTCCACGCCTACAAAACCAAATCCATACCAATTGACTTTCTACCATGACTCCATTAGGGAAGACCCTGAAAAGGATCAAGTGAGTACAACACCCCTATTCATCATAATTTGGGTCAGCCAACATAACATTCGAAGGGTACACATCGATGATGGGGCCGCTACAAACGTCATCCCTTTCCCTATTTTGGATAAGCTGGGTTTGGTCAACTAGATCAGACCCACAACAACGTCATGCTTAAAGTCATTCAATGGGACATAGGTCATGGTGAAAGGCACGATCCACATTGACTTTGTGGCAAGGGACCATTTCCCAACAAACGCAACGTTCATTATGGTCGAAGAGATGCCCAAGTTTAACTTGATCTTGGGGAGGTCATGGTTAGCACAACTTAGGGCTATCTCTTCACCCATTCATCAGCAGATCCATCTACCTTATGCATGCAGAGAGGTGGTAATCCATGGTGATGAGGTAGCAATGCAAGCTATCAACAACATAGATATGGAACATGGCTCAGAGCTCATAACCTTTGATAATGAAGTGTCTGTCTCTGTAGATACTAACCATTCAGCAAGAGATCCAGCTCAGCATGCTAGTTTAGAAAACGAAAATGCATGGATTGAGTTACCCTTTTAAGTAGGGGACAATGATGTAGATGAAGACCATAGCAGAGCATCTCAGCCTTACGCCTCATCCAATCCACGAAGGGTCAAGAAGCAGTTACGCATAGTGTAGCAACCCCACTACTTCTTGCCCAGTTGACATCCTTTATACATTTATTGCCTTTTTGTTTTGCATTCATCCATCTACGCTAGGTACCAATTAGCTATTCCCTAAATCTTTAGCATATCATTTCTTTACCATCCCATGGCCCAAAATGGCCTAAAACTACGCTACTATCCCAGGGCCCAAAATGACCTAAAACTAGCAATGGCCTGAAATAGACTAAAACTATATAACGGCCCACTAAGGCCTAAAAATGGCAAGATTATTTCTCTTTACATCACGTTTGAAGACCTGAAATGGCCCAAAACTAGCAATAGCCCGAAATGGCCTAAAACTAGCGATGGCTTGAAATGACCTAAAACTAGCAACAGCCTGAAATGGCCTAAAACTAGCAATGGCCTAAAATGGCCTAAAACTAGCAGGGGCCCGAAATGGCCTAAAACTAGGGATGGCCCAAAATGGCCTAAAACTAAAACATTAAAAATGAAGACATAAAACTGATCACATAGACAACGCATAAGCTAGCATAAAACCAATTTCTTTTCCAAAATTCTCTTTTTCATTCAAATCTTTTTTTTCACTTAAACATTGTTTTCAATAGTTTTGCAGAAAAATACAAAAGATCAAAAATCCATGCTATCATAAGCCATCTTTGCCTGCATCATCTTCACTTGTACCGTTGCCTTCCACATTATTTCCTTCTGTGTTGCCTTACTCTGCACTACCCTCTTCTGCCTCTTCATTTTTGCCCTCTACATGCCCTATGTCTTCATCGTGAATCTACATTGTAAAAAGTGAAGTAGTTAGCTAGAGCAACATACAAAAGCTAGAATAGAGCATAAGCCTTCACATAGCAGAAAGTGACTAACCCGAGATGGCCCCATATCTACCTTGATGGGTATGCGATCCAAACTGAGCCCAAGGTAGTTCTAGACCTCCTCCTCTATGATATCTACCCAGTACCTATCACTTGGCTCAATGTTTGCAGCAATTTTCTCCTTTTCAATGGTCGTCCATCTTGGCAGTCTTAGAGAAAAGAAGGCAGTAGCAGTCACACTTGTGGGAAGATCCACTTTCTGTTTAGGAGATTCAGTGAGCATCACCTGCTCCATGAACTTGTTATAAGCTTCAGAAGCACCAATAGCATCCAGGAATGCTTCATGAGTGAAAAGTTTCACTGAAGCATCATGATATTGTTTACGATATGTGGCACGTTCTAGTTTATATATGTGCTTATGATTTTTCTGGGACTACCCCCACTCATAAACTCTGGTGCTATAGTCTTTCCAATCTTGGTTCTTCTAAGCCAACAACTCCATCTACATCTATTGTTCTATTATCTTCTGGGTAGCCTCATTGTTGTGCTACATGGCTATCCAATATCTAGCATAACCTATAACAGCCATACACCAACTTCCATCATTGGTATCATGAGCCAGGAGGAACTCATTCCTGGATCGGAGGTTTCCCACCTTGGTGCTTAGTTCAGCCTTCTCTTTCTTAGTCCTCTAGACCCATTTCCATAGGTCTTCATTAACACACCTACACTCCCACAAGGAGCATGTCAAGTGCAAAGCACATTTGCTAGCCTTGTCGTATATGCGACAAGGCACCTCAGCTACTTCAGGTGGGAATGTAGGCATGATGTCGACTTTCAATGCCTATTTTGGGTCCCACTTGAGTCGAGAGGCTGTAACCACACAAAGAGCACATTAGCCACATTAGCATAGCAAAGTTAGCAACTCAAGAAGTCTAGCGTAGCAACCTCAAAGAGCCTAGCATAGCTGTTTTACTTACCCACTTCAGGATCGACCTGTCTAAGATGGTCGATCATGTCGTCAATGACCCCCTACATGAACGTAAGCTTGTCGAGGGTCTCGGCCCATGGTTCCAGAAAATCAAGGAAGGTCCTACAGCATTGACAGTGGTGTTTATGATGCAACCAAACATGTCATTCATGATCGAGATAGACTGCAATAAGGCTGTGAGTAACACAAATGACAGTGTAAGGGCTCCTACCCAGTATACCCTCGGGGGTGATAATGGGGGAATTTCCCATTGACATATTGTTGAATATATTATCAAACTCACCAACATCTAATTGAAGTTTCCCTCCTTTCTGACTCAAAACTATGGCAGCATCCTTAGTATTCGTCCGCTCCCCCGATGCTGAACTACATTCAGCAAAGAGATTGCTAGTAGAAGTCCCTTCCCAATTGATGAAGGCTTCCTCTTTATTTGTTGGGGCCTTTCCTTTTAAGGCACTAGCATCCCTCTCGTTCACAGAAGGATCTTATTCATCTCCAAAAATGTCCTCCTCTTTAGTAAGAGGGTTTTCCTCATTGACAAGAGCCCCTTCTTTAATGCTAGGAGCTCCTTCCCTCTTGACCAGGGCCCTTTCCTCTATGACTAGGCCCCCCGCATTTTCATTTTCCGCCCCCGTCTTGGAGGCCAACACCTCTTCATCACCTTCTTCTTCTTCTTCTTCTTCCTCTGAAAGCAAAAAAATATTCATCTTATAGCTTAGACCATGTTAGCTTAAAATAGATGCTACACTGCCTAGCATAGCATAGAGTAGTAAGCATTTAATTAAAAGGCGAAGAAACAAACATAGAGAAGAGCATTTACCAATGGGAGGTTGTATCCTATGTAGCTTAAACCATAGTGATGGCCCTCCCTCCTCGTCCGTACAGGGCAGCACCTAGGTTGGATGAGGCCTCTTTCACCACAACTTAGTGGACACTGTCTCAGCAATGAGACGTTTCCCCTGCGATACGCTACCTGTAGCAGTAGGGGCACCTCTCCCATGCTATCTTGGCCATAGAAGTTGTGGGCCACCTGATCCTTAGTAGTCATGGAAAATGACTCCCCAATAGCTTCTGGGGGATCTTAGGCTTGGGTGGTCTGGAGGATTTGGTAGATCCACGGTTTGGAAATCTAGTTACGATCTCACATAACCCAGACTTAATTCTCACAGACCACCAAGAACTCCATGAAACGTCGTAAGCAAGCTATGTAAAAGGTGTGGTGCATGTTGAAATGGGACTCATGCTTCCTATGAAGCATGATCATTTTAGCTTGCAAGAGTTTGCAAAGATGCCTAGCCCAGTTGTAGCGGGCCCCCTCTTCGATGACCTCCCGCATCACCCAAGCTTACTCAATCCCAATAATCTTCCCTTGGGAAACTAGCTTGGGAAACACACAGGCACAGAAGACAGGGTAAACATATTTGGCGGCTCTTAGCTTGACCTTCTCCATGAGGATTCCCTTTCATCCTTTTGCAACCCCTAGCCACTCCTCAATGTCCCTCTGATGGTTTGCCTCTTTCTTGATCTTTGACCCTACGAGGAGACCATTAGCAAGGACACCGAAAAGGTCCACGAATAGCTAGTCATTGATTTCAAGGACCACCCACACATCGTGTACACGTGTGCGGAAGTGGTCTGCCTTTTCAAAAAAGGATTCAGCTAGGATAAGCATCTCAGTGGCAGGGATGCTCGAGTTTGTGCCTAGGAACAAATTCATGAGCCCAGCATCCTGAAGGTGCTTGATCAAGGATTCTGAGGTTGTGTTGCATAACCAACATTGGCTTTCATCTACTCCCTTGTACTTGAAGTAGATGTTGACCTCCTAATGACCAGAGGTAATCATCATCACCTCCTCAGACTTCTTCATCGCTACAGCAGTTTGCACAAAAACACAAAAAAGCAAAAAAAAAAACAAGTTAGACAAGGCATAAGTAGCAAAAAAATAAAAAAACAATAGGAACAACATTCGAACATGTAGTAATTTATTGTTTAGCTTACTAGGTCTAAATGGTGATGGGAATGACATCAGATCAACTAAGACATCTTCAACGGTGATCGGTTTAAAGGTTGCCCATCCCCCATCCAACCAACCGGAGTCCTTTCATCTCTCATAGAACTTGGAACACTAGATTGGGTAAGTTTTGTACTCACCCCCGCATTGGCCTATCACACTTGCATGCATATTCTCAACGGAAGAAAACTCCCGCAGCACCATCTGTGCTAAGGCCAACACATCCATATCGTCGTGAAGCCCATTCTCGTTGATGAAAAATATGGTAACAAAAACACACTATTAACATTTGCCTAGCATAGCAAACATTGCACAACGTAGCGGAACATGTCTACAAAACTCACCCGTCGGCACAGTAAATGGTTCTTGGTGGGTTCTGGAAGCACATTTTCATGTGATGCACAATAAACAAAGTGTTGTTTGGCCGAGAGGCCATTACCAGTCATATTTTGGTAACACTTTGTCCATAATGCTAACTAACGTTGACTTTTCCTGAGAGGTCATTACCACTCATATTTTGGTAACACCAAATTTGTCCATAACGTGCTCGTTGCAAAATAGAAATACGTTTAGAAAGGTTACGTAATATGTTTAGAAAGGTTGCTTCCTCGTTCCAAAGGTTATGTCCCGTTGAAAATCATAAATACGCCTCATTAGATGAATAGTTTGCATTGGATTTGGGTAAAATTGTTTACTCAAAGAACTTTTTACTTGTAAACTAATAAGATTCTCTTGGCCAATTTTCTAAGAATTTGTTTGACCTCCATTTTTTAAAACTCAATGAAGTTGCAATGAATGATCTGAATCCGCAACTACTACCACATCTAAGAGGAAGGAATAGTAAGAAAACTAATAAAATAATGAAAAGTAAGGGTGTTCAAGAAAGGATTCAACATCTCATTTGAGAAGCATGGACATGAGAAGACATATGGGCTTATCGAATGTAGGGGGGATTTGAATCGCAAGGATTGTGAGACGTGTTTTGCTAGAATTCTTGTAGAGATGTGGAATTCTGGTCGAAATGCTAGCAAGGCCTAGATTCAGCTTGAGGGTTGCTCTCTTCGTTATGAGAACAAACCCTTCTTTTGGGAAATTTAGGATTTTTATGAGGTGGGTCATCAATGTGGGGGAAATTTGTTGAATATGTAAGATTTTAGAGATGCTTTGCAAGACGTTGTTTACAGTGCAGTTCTCATGAATGGATTCTCTACAGCAAAGATCTCTAATAGTTCTATGTATGCTCTTGCTTCTTGCAATGCTTACCTAAATCAGGATGACTGTGAAGCATGTCTCATGCTTAGTCTATGCTTTTTGAGGTTTGTTTGTCATAGGAGTGACGACATACTTTATTCTATTCAAGGAGAAACCCAAATTTTGATGGATAGTTGACTTTTGCGCTTTCATAAGCACTAGTTCTTTGAAAGAGAAGCGAAAGGATCTTGGTGGAATCTTCATTTTCCTTCACCTCCTCCTTGTATGTTCATAAATTTTAACTATTTAAGGATAAGCATACTTGAGTATGATTTCAAGCGATATATTTGATGTTATTTTATATAATAAATATTTGCAGGGAAGTTGAATAAACTGGCAATTTCTAGTACAGCGGGAGTACTGGTCACTACTATTGCTATGTTACTAATATACTTCAGAATAAGGACCAAGCAGAAATTAATGAAAGTCCACTGTATTGCAGTAGATGGTAATACTATCCTATTTTGGGACGTATAAAAGAAAAGAAACAAAAACATAAAAAGGAAACCGCTTGCCAGTTTCCCTGGCTACTGCAGGATCAGTCTAGCTTTTCTCTGTGTGCCACAGACCACACCCTACCCCTCAGAAGCCACCCACCTCCTCTCCTCTGGTTAATAGTGGCCTACAAAACCACCGTCAACTATCAACCGCCTTCATGCCACGTCAGTTACCATAGCCCCACATTCTCCATGTTCACAATGCAGTAATGCCCGCCACCACCATGGAACTCCCACGATTGTCATGATGTCACTGCAGTTGAGGTTGCTTGAAGATTTCAAATTACAACGATCTGCCCTTTTTTTAAGAAAAATACTACCGCCTTTCTAGGCTTAACATAAAATACTGCCAAACTACCAATTGGAGGATGCCACGTTGTCTGCAGTGATGGTCTACCCATCAAAAGTGATGGTCTGCCTGTCCAAATAGGAGTTCTTCTACCAATTCTAGCACCAGTTGCGGATCATTTGCTACCACGTGTGACTTTGTTTACCCTTGATCCATGCTGCAGCCATGTCACTGGCCCCTGCCACGTTGGTGATCAGCACCAGGTTGAAGGAGTGACCGTTAAGCATGAATCTCACTCCAACTTTGTCATCATTGCAAAATAAATACAAATACTTAAAGTATATTATTCTAGATGCAATTAGTTTCATAGGTGGAAAATTGCTTAGCAGCATTGACCGAAGGCTTAACGAAATATTTCAATATAATCATTTAGATTACTTTGGTGGTAGATCTATGATACTCGTTGGAGATCTTGCACAGCTTCCAACTGTTAAAGATGTTATACCATACATATAATCTCAGATGCATGTGAAGAATTTTTGGTTGGCATTCAATAAATTTTTAACCTTGGATGTTGTGTATCGACAAAGGGGTGATGATTCACAACAATAAAGATTTAGAAAAGTTTTGATGAATATACGAGAAAGAAAGATGACTGATGAGGATTATGGCTTTTTAAGCTTGAGAATGCAACTTCCATCAACATCGGATGGGTGAGATGGATTTGAGGATTCTGTGCATTTTTTTGATACAAAGGATAAAGTGCATATGCATAATGAAAAAATATTGCTCAAAATGCAGAAGCCAGTTGCACGATGCATAGTAGATAGAAAGACAAATGGTGTGAAATTTTTGAATGATTCAGAAGGAGAATTGTACTGAGTAGTGTTCATTTGTGAGGATGCAAGGGTTATGCTCACTATTAATCTATGGCCAAAAGCAGAATTGCTTAATGGTGCATTGGGAGTCACTAAGAAAATAATATATAGTCCACACTGTCAACCTCCACAGTTGCCATCGTATGTCATCATTGAGTTTGACTCCTATATTGGAGTAATGTATGATAATGAACATCTTCAATAAGTACCCATTCCACCAATCATACGTGGAGGATCTCGCCAACTACCACTTAGATTAGCATGGGCTTTAACAATACATAAGTCATAGGGAATGACATTGGAGAAAGTGTGTATAGATTTTGGTAACAAAGAAACAACATGTCTTACATTTATGGCACTATCTCAAGTGAGGATTATTGACAGTTTGAAGATATTCCCTCTGATCTCCAAACAAAGATATATCAATATATTTAAGGCCTCGCACCTTCAAAGTAGATTGGAAGAAGAGCAACGAATTAAATCTAATGAAGAATGATCTCATTCTTTTTAGTCAACTAATTTTTACCATTTTGAATGTCAGAACATTTGTAACTGTACATTTTCAATTATGCAAGTTTGTACACTGATCATTTCTACTGTATTACAACATGTTTATAATCATTCAATAAAGCATTTCATGATCTTATAATATTTTTATCTGTTATGTTTAAATCATCGCTGCAGCAAACGACTGGCGATCACTAGCTTAGTTATATATTTATAATATANAAAAATTTCATGAATTCTAGACGAAGAACAAGATTTAAAAATCAAAATTTTCATGCCTTCTATACGAAGAACAAGAGTTCTATACCTTATTTTTCCTAAGGATGGGTTTTCTGAAAAAAATAAATTCATCAATTAGTGTATGCTCTCACTCTCGGCCAAATTTGCATTATATATTAAAAACAACAAATTCTACCAAGGGTGAGAGCATACACTAATTGATGAAAAAAAAATTTCAAAAAACCCATCCTTAGGAAAAATAAGGTACAGAACTCTTGTTCTTCATCCAGAAGGCATGAAAATTTAGGTTTTTAAATCTTGTTGTTCGTCCAGAAGTCATGAAATTTTTTACTCAGAACTTTTTACTTGTAAACTAATAAGATTCTTTCGGCCAATTTATAGATATATATTATAAATATATAACTAAGCTAGTATGAATGGTAGCAATTATACTCGGGCGTTGACTGCATCCTTCTCCCTGCCTACTACTAATTGCTTCATCCGTCAAAAATCTCAAAATACCCTGATTTGCCCCAGGCAATAGGGTTTCTGTTACAACGGCTGCTACCTCCTCCACCAAGTGTGACCAAACGATCACACTGAAGCCCTAGAGGAGAAATTGCCGAAAGTCCTGCACTCCTTCCCAGAACCAAATCGCCTGTTGTCCCACACATGCATGTGGTGGAAGGACATTGGTCATTGGTTCACTTATGCAGCACAGAACCCCTACAATTTCTAGGACAATCAAGATTGGCCTTAGCACCACCTTGCACAACACAATAGAAAATGTTAACGGCATGTTCGAGTGGAGTTCAAATATAGCATAGTAGAATTAGCATTTAGCAGACAGTGTAGCACGATTCTTTTCATGCATATAGCATAGGAAAAAATACGAAAGCAATAGTGTAGCAGAATTAGCTTAGCATAGCAGCAACAAAACTAAAGATAAATCTTTAAACAAAGAAGAATTTAACACACTGTATCCATTCAACAAATCTTCCTGACAAAGAAATTCGCATCATGCCATGATAGAACATGTGTTATGCTATCACATCATGCACATGGCCAGACCCTCCTGAGGGTTGTACGCTACATTATTTGCATGCCAAGAAGCTTAAATCATCCAAGCCTCTGCAGTAATGATAGTCGCAACGATGGCGGTCTGGGAATCATTGCATGCAACCTTAGCATAGCATCCGTACGTCCGTCGCAGCCGAAACGACAACAACGACAGTGTAAGGGCCAAAATAATGATAACATGATGACAGAAAATAGAGATTGCAAAACAAAAATCGCAAAAACAAAAACAAGGAAAGCAGAAACAATAACAGAGGCATAAGAAAACAGAGGAAGCATAGCAGCCTACTGGGCCAACGGTGTCTCCTCTCACACCATGACATGCACCTGCAACACGTGCCCTAGGGTTTCTTTCACTTCGTCGACCTTGGCGAGTGCTAGGTGTTTCCGTTCTTTCCTGGGATTCATCATCTTGCTTACCGACTCTTTCTTTGTTGCTACGTCGAATCACCTTGCTCCCTATTGGCAGAATCACTCTATGCTCCGAATGTGGGCTCTGTGTTGTTACAATGAAAATGACGAGTTTACCAGGGGTTAACCCCTATTTATAGCCACAATGGTGAAAAGGAAACTTGTCATTCTCTCTCCCTAATTAATGTGGGGTGTTCCATACAATGTAGTATCACTGTTCGCATTAAGGCAAGTGGGCCCAAGTCAAAAGCCTTAACATGCTTCAAACTAGCTATTTACCTTCACAAAAATATCTCGTTAGCAGTCCGCAAAGACTTTAAACTAACACCCTCAAAATTTCACATTCTGGTGGCCTGCAACGATCTTAAACTAATACTCCAACCTGTTGGCAATCCGCAAAGACATTAAACTAGCAGTTTTTTGCATTTTATACTAGCTATTTTGCATTTTTACTTCTAGGCGGTCCACCATGACCTTAAACTAGAAAATCTTAAGCTTTCTATCATACTTTCTACTTATTTCTATTGCTCACATTTCATTGCTACTTTGCAAATTTTCACTATGCACAGTTACTACAAACAAGTATCTCTTGACTACACTTTCATCTTATTTTGGCAAGTTGAGCGAGAATGGAAATCCATCATGATCTCTCTTCACCTTTAGCTTTAACAGATCCACACGGCGAACTCGCAGGACAACTGAACCCAGAGCTAATAGACTAGGAATCACCCGCAGTTAGCACTGTAGTGTCCTTAGAAGCATCCCCAGGCTAGCCTGAGCATCTGGTTCAAGCCCTAGATTTAGAGGCTAGGGATGTAACTAAGAACCCTCTCATCGAAACGCCTGTGACCACATCTAGGGGAAAGATAAAAATGTTGAAACTTAGTTACCTCCTAGATTTGCAGACGCACAAAGATGTAGCCAAAATTCTACAATATAACATTGAAGTCTTTGCGTGGTCATACAGTGACATATGAGGTTTAGATCTAAGGCTAATACAGCACAACATCATCTTAGACCCACGCATGAAAGTAGTTAAGCAAAAGGCTCGCAAGGTTAAACCAGAGATCGCACTGGCCGTACGGGATGAAATCACCAAGCTATATCAAGCTAGTTTTATCCCAGTAGTTGATTACTTGGAATGGGTGTCTAACATTATTGTAGTTTCTAAGAAAATAGGAGGAATACGAATCTGTATAGACTTCTGGGATCTGAACAAGGCAACGATCAAAGACAATTTTCCAGTTCTGAGTATCAATCAAATCATTGAAACTATGGCTGGTTATGCTTTGTTATCCTTTATGGATGGTTTCTCTGGCTACAACCAAATTCTCATCAACCTAGAGCATTAGTTAACAACAACCTTCATGATCCCATGGGGTACCTTTTATTACACTATGATTCCTTTTGGGCTCAAGAACACTAGAGCAACCTACCAGTGAGCCATGACTTACATCTTTAGCGACTACATCTTAGAAATGCTGAACTATTACGTGGATGACATAGCATTTAAATCTAAAGAATCCGCTGATCATCCCAACGATCTAGGTGTGGTTCTCAAGCGTTTCCAGATGCACGATTCCAAGGAAGTGTGTCTTCGTGATGAGAACCAGACGCATGTTAGGGTTTGTAGTATCGAAGGCTGGAATACGAGTGGGCCCTGAAAAAGTCAAGGCCATCATTAACCTGGTGCCACCTACAAATCTTAAGGAATTGCGTGGGTTACAAGGTAGAGTGCAATTCATCAGGAGGTTTATAGCATAGTTGACTAACAAGTTACACCCTATACAACATCTACTAAAGAAAGGGGTTAACTCCGAATGGACAACACAATGCCAACAAGCCTTTGATGATCTAAAGAAAGACCTTTTGCACCTCCCAACTATTTACCCACCACAGAGGAATAAGCCTTTCTTCATCTACCTTACCACCTCAGACACATCTATCGCAGCACTGTTATGTCAAAAATGGGATGACGGTTCAGAGATACTAGTGTACTACTTAAGTCATGCACTAATAGTGTATGAGGCGAAATACAATGAGGTGGAGAGAAACTACCTTTCCTTAGTATTTTCATTAAAGAAGTGGAGATACTACCTATTTTATAGTAAGATTTACATTATTTTCAAGAGAAATATACTCCGAGCTATCACAAACAATCTGTATGAAAGTAGTAGGATAGCCCAATGGAAAGCAATAATAGCAGAATTCGATTTGTATTATGTGAGCCAATCGTCGATGAAAGGTCAAGCTATAGTAACGTAACTTACGACCTCACCCATCGACGAATAGGAAATCATAGATCTTGAATTCCCAAACGAGCATATTAGCACTATCAATGCCATCCTATCACATCTTGAAGCTACTTTACACTTTGATGATGCCTCAATCGTGCGAGGGGGTAGTGCAGCTACTATCATTTCGTTCCCCTCTAGGGAAATGCAACCTTTCGCTTATCGTCTTGCGTTCCTTTGTACAAACAGAATGGTAGAGTACGAAGGGTTACTCAAGGCCTCTTAGAAACCCAAGCATTAAGCATACAACACCTGGCGATTCGTGGAGATTCACAACTAGTTGTGAATCAAATCACCGAGGTCCACACTTACAAAGCTATACACCTGGAGCCCTACTGCAACTTAGTGAAAAGCCTACTCAAACATTTTACAGTAACAAATGTGCAACACGTGCCATGCAACGAGAACACCATAGTAGATGCCTTGGCCACCCTAGCGTTAAATGTTCCATCACATCTGTTTGCAAATTTTCCAACCTCAATTACCGAGTGTGCAGAGCTTATCACTTAGGTGGTACACATAGCCTATGTCAACGTTGCGGATACCCAGGAGTGGTACGTCAACATTAAAGCCTACTTGCAACATGGTGAGCCCCCAAGTAGATTGACATCTTCCTAGAGAGATGTGATCTGTAAGCGTGCTTTGCAATATGTGCTTATGGGAGATAGCGCCCTGTGCAAACGCTCCTATGACAGGATATTGCTCACATGTGTAAATGAGGAGTAAGTGTAGAAGGTGGTTAATGAAGTACACAAGGGACTGTGTGGTGGACACATAGCACCTAGAGCCATGGCTATAAAAATTAGATGTCTAGGGTACTACTGGCCTCACATGGAGCATGATTGCCTGGCCAAAGTTAAGATGTGTGATACGTGCCAAAGATACGCAAATCTCACACATGTTTCACCTACATAATTACATCCAACGTAGATCATGTGGCCTTTCCAGCGATGGGAACTAGACATCATAGGACCTATCACACCTAAGTCTTCCACAAGGCATAGCTTCATCATCACCGCCATTGAGTATTTTACTAAGTGGGTAGAGGCTATTCCCCTGAGGAAGACTACATCTCAGTAGATTTTCCACTTCATCTTGGACAACATCATGATAAGGTTTAGGCTTCCCATGACCATTGTGATCGATAACAGGCCACAGTTTAGTAGTGCAGAAACCCAAACCTCTTATAGCAATCTTGGCATTAGACAATCGTTCTCCTCCTCATATCACCTACAGGCAAATAGATAAGCAGAGGCTACAAACAAGTCCATCATCAACTTGCTGAAGAAATTGCTTAACAATAGCAAGAGGTGATGGCATGAGAAAATCCTCTATGTGTTGTGGGCTTACAAGACAACATGCAGGACTACGATAGGTAAGACACCTTATAGTTTTGTTTATGGATCTGAAGTGGTGTTACCTCTTGAGTTGCAAGTGCCATCACTCCGGATGATCCTATCGAATGTTGTGAGTGAAGCCTAGAATAACAAGTCGAGGATCATCGACCTCGACTCAATAGAGGAGGAGCGTGCATAGACACTAAGTCGCATAGAGCATTATCAAAACAAGCAATGATAAAAACATCATGCAAATCTGCATCAATAGCCAATACAGAAGCGAGACCTTGTTCTCAATGCTATCCATGAGCATATGAACAAATTCTCAGCAAATTGGGAAGGTTCATACATGGTCAAAAAAGCCTTTGGGAACAAGGCCTTCAAGCTGGTAGACATGAACGACAACGAGTTTGCAAATTTGGTGAATCACTCATATCTCAAGCCATACTACATCTGATGCATGAAGCAAACAAATAGACGTACGCTATGACATAAAACTGGCAAAGGTGAGCACACGTCCACTACGACATAAAACTAGCAAAGCTCATCCGCCACAACATAAAACTAGCACAGACAGTCTGCTATAACTATAAACTGGCACAAACAGTCTTCCACGATGATAAACTGGCATAGAAAATCTGCTATGACTATAAATTGGCATAGACCATCTGCTGAAATGCTAAACTACCACAACCGGTCTTTTGGGACCTTAAACTAGCTTATCCACCATCTGCTATAATGATAAACTAGCACAACAACTTGCTATGACTATAAACTAGCATGACTATCTGCTAGAACCTTAAACTAGCACAACATAGTCTGCTGAGACCTTAAACCATCACATCATGATCTACCAGGACCTTAAACTAGGTTTGCGGCACGTCCCCAGCATGCATCATGACTCATCAAGAAAGCGAGCATGCACAGTGCCAACACGGGGTGAGACGTTGCAATTCTAGTATGTAGTTCATGATGCCAAGAAAACACCCTCTGGAATATATGCAAGTCCATTACCCCTGGCATCTTGCTGATCCTCAAGAGATGTCTTATGACATCTTGCTGACTCTCTGGAGCTACCGCCACCATGGCTCATCACCCTGGCAGTAGCTTCCTTGGTCAATGCATGCTGCTGGAGTTCCAGTAGTATTTTGGCCTAGCCACAATATTGTTATCCTCCAGCCCCCACCGTCATCTGTGCCCAAAATACTTTTAGTTGTTGGGTAGCCCATCTCATAGCTGAATTGCATAATGTTTACCTTGGGTGGGGATTCTTGAGCATCTGCATTCACAGTAACTCCTAGCCTCCTCGGTGCCAGCTCCTCCACATGGATGCTACCAAGGGTGCTACTGGCCTTCCTAGTTTGGATGTCGCAAGCCTCAACAATAATGTTCAAAGCTCCAACAGCATCCACAGCAAGCAAGGACTTTGCCTTCATTTTGCATCATGGTTGTTTCTCCTGGTTTGCTTTCTATTGTGTTTTTAGTGTGCGTACTAAAGGGGCATTGGTCAGAGGTGTGTTACGCTATGGAGGTAGGACACTACATCATTACAAGGTGGTTGTCTCGATTAGCTTGGCTACTTCAGAGTGAATATCATGCCCTTCCCTTTAATCTCCTTTACCTCATTCCTTGATCCCGCAATTTTCACTCTCATCTCTTTTACAAGCTTTTTTTGATGTTTGTAATGCCCTTCCATATGCTCAACCACAAATTCCATGATGTGCGCAATGTAACTTGCCACATGGGAAGCATCTGTAGGTAGGTTAGAGCCCCATGTGGATGTAACACAACTCATCCCAGGAAAGAAACACATGTCCTACAACAACAAGGTTTTTTGCAAATGTAAATGGTAGAATAGCAAAATAAAAAAGCATAAAAGAGAAAAAGCTCACAAAAAAAGTGCCTAAAACAAATGGCACATAGGCTGTTTCGCAATCACCCTCTCTAAGCATTCCGACGAGAGGTTGAAGGTTAGCAAAAACAAATATGACCACACAAACAACTCCCTCACAAGCATTATGACAAAGGATTTTGCTAAGTTTCATCTTTACCATTTTCCTGAATCTTCTTTCCCCCTCTGAAACACCGTGAAAATTGCGAGTCAGCCTCATGCAAAGATTCGCAATTCCAGCAAGAACGCGCATCAGATTGGTTCAGGGATAGGTTTACGCTTTATTACGCACGGCAGCATAATAAGCGTAATAAGCTTCAAGACAGTCGAAGGCAGAATTTAGAGAAGCACAATAGGTCGGCACTTTTTCTTGCAGTACATGGATAACTTGTCTTTACGCTTGTTACGTGGCGGTGCGTACCATGGCGTATGTTATCAAGTTGTACATTGCCTACGCTTCATTACGCGTAGTTGCGTAGTGAGCGTAAGTTATACATTGTTTATGCTCCATCACGCGCAGCTGCGTAGTGAGCGTAAACCACGCATTATTTTACGCTTCATTACGCGCGGTTGCGTAGCGAGCGTAAGTTGCACACTATCCACGCTTCGTTACGCACGGTTGCGTAGTGAGCGTAAAACAATTTTGAGCTTATTGCCTTTACTCCAGATCACGCTCATACACGCAACGCAGTGCGAATGAACATAAACAGCCTGAATGCAGTCGAAACACGCGCAACGCGTACCTGCTCCTTACACGCACAACACGCAAACGAGCGTGTTGTGCGTAGTCACAGTTTGACTTAAAATGACCAAGCCAAAGGGAACCGAAGTATCCGGGACCCACGTCAGCAGGGTTGCACCCTTTTTCACGGAGGCGTCGCAGCCTATAAATACCCCAGTTGACAAAGATACAGAAGTTGGCAAATCAGAGAAGCAAAAGGCATATTTCTGAGCACCAGAGCACTTAGCACTTTGGAGCAGAGATACAGAGAGTAGCGCTTTGGCAATTGTTGACGTTATCACCTTACAGTTGAAGCAGAGCACCGTTCGTTTCGAGCACCGGTTACAGGAGTGATCGTTCTGCTGAAAGACTCTATCAATCCAAAACAATTGATCGGTATAAGTCGAAGCTTGGCCCGCCTCGCATCTCAGCTTTAGCCCACGAGGTAGATCGGACTTCTGTTTAGACCGTTTGCTTGTTGTTTTGTGCTTGTTTCATATCTTGTAACCGGGGATTCCCCAGTGTGATTTCTTATACAAGATACACATCTTAAGTCAAAGTACAGAGCTTGAAGCTACTTGCTTCTCTTATGTCAGCCTTCTTTCATCGTGTATAGCATTATCATCGTTGCAACCTGTCTACATCGTTTTCTCCTTGTTTTTTACGACGCCTCAAATCAGATCGCTGTCTTTTACGCACGTTACATCGTTTTACTAACCCGTAAGTCCCTATCTGATCGACAAGACCGTTCAGGGCACCACGGATTTACTTTCTCCAACATAGCCCTCGCGTGGATCCGTGGCTAAAACTGTGTACGCCGGAAACCGAGTCGGTATTTTCCAGCTGCCGACATTTTCTGTCGTTACACCCTCATTAACCCTTCCATTTTTCCCACATAACCAATCCAACACTCTCAAGCATAGCTAAGCAACATCTTGGTGATCACCAAAAAGTGATGTTAGCATTTTGTCTTTCGTGGTGTTTCATATTCTTTGTCGACATCTCTCNCCGTTTTCTGTTAGATCCGCTTATTAGTCACCATTGACTTCATCGACCAAATGGATTCCTTTTACGCAAACACAACCGCCATGGTTACCCTCGATCTGGGTGTCGCGCCTGTGAATCCTACGGTGGGCACAGGACCAGCTCCTGGTGCAACGGGACCTCAGGGACCATTGCGCCGATCCTTGAGGCTTCAAGGGAAAGAGCCCATTTTTACGGTTATAACCCCTGAAGAATACAATTTCATATGCGTCAAGATCCAGGCGGGGCTGGCTCTCAGCCGAGCCGAGCTGGAGGCAAAGCGAAACTTTGAGGTGCTTCACCGGGGGGGCTATGATTTTAAGCTGACGGCCTACGATATAATCCCCTTGACTGACCAGTACCACGAATTGATCACACAACTGATCATGGCCAGAGGCCAGACTTCACAACCCGTGGTGGAGCCTCAGCGTGAGGAGGAGCCAGAGGACGAGTTTGCGGCTCTGTCGGAACATTCGTTCCATACTTTGACACCCCACGCGTACGTAAATCCGTTGTTCCCTTTCAACGGAGAGGCAGCTTCTCTGGACTCAACCGCAACCATGCAGACGCAAATCCCTGTCATTCCACAGGCCAACGCGCAGCCATCTGGATTGCCAACGCAACTACCGCATAACGCGGGGGTGGTCCCGTCACAACACGTAATCAATATTCCGGCGGTGATCCCGGCGACCACCGCGCCCCATTTCATCCCTCAGGTACAAGCTCATACTATACCGACAACTCGCTCAGCACAAATCTTCCTGGCCCCGCAAACTCAGCAATACACCGTAACCACGCCACAGCAAACCTTTGTTCAATACCCTGCAACAAGTCAGTGGGCCAACCCTGCTACGCAACAACACCCGTCTGCGGTTTACGGTGCACAGCCTTCGGTTACACCTGCGACACAATTTTCGCAGGTGCTTTCTCAATATACCTATCATTATCCTGCGCAGCAGGCAGGAGTTAACCTCTCGTCTCAGACCAGTGGATGGAGGCCTTCGCAAGCCCCCCAACCTACAGGAATCCCTGCTCCACCAGCGGTTAGCCAACCACCTCCTGCATTCCAGTTGCCTAGGGCTGCCCGCCCAGTTCAACCTCCTGTGCCTGCTGCACAGACACCTCCGCCAACAGGTTTGAACCAAGCTTTCCAGCTTATCCAGACGCTTACCGAAGAGGTTCGACGCCTCAAGACCGCTGGAGCCGATACTATTCAGATCATGGACTTCTATCAGGATGATCCAATTAATCCAGCAGTCCCCGTGTTGTCGTTGCCACCAGGGATGTCCCTCCCTCATTTTACCAAGTATAATGGAGAGGGGGATCCCAATACCCATCTGGCCACCTTTAGATCTGAATCCTTGTTGTTACAACAGTGGCCTCACACTTTGATCCGAGTCTTCGCGATGTCATTAACGGGTAAGGCTTTGGACTGGTATAGAGCCCTCCCACGCTCTTCCATTTCGACTTTGGAAGAGTTGTTGACTCAATTTGTGACCCGATTCAAATACAACATGAAGCCGGAAGTCACGTTGGAACAGCTTATGGGGGTGAAACAAGACCCGCTCGAGCCAGTCCAGAAGTTTATACAGCGTTGGAATGCTACCTTGAATGAGATCCGCGAACCGATCGCGGACTCCCATCTATTGGCTATATTCAAGGGAGCATTCAACGACTTTATTAAGTCGAAGCTGTATTATCTTTCCCCCGGCAATATACATCAGGCCTTCGCCCAAGTCCGAAGCATCCAAGATGCTGCGGAGGCCGGCAAAGACCCGGCATATGTTTCCTACAAGAACATACACAACAAGGCTAAAGACAAGGGCAAGGCAGCGACAACGATAGTAGCTGCGCTGACTGAAAATGCGAAAAACAAGAACAAGAAGGCACCTACAATAGTGCCCCCTGAGGCCACGGCTGGTGCCGGCACCAGCCAAACCACAGCTGCCCCTGAACAGGCCCCCTAGCCAAAGCCGAATTTTGAGCGTAAAGATCGTTCAAAGTATGCGGCTCTACTCGTGAAACATTCTGAACTGCTGAAACAACTGTTAGCGGCAGGACACATTCAGCCTAAGAAAGTGTCTGAAGAAGCCCTGAAGCGTCACAGACGTAACTGTGAACTGCTGAGGGATCCTTCTTTAGCCCTGCCTAACAAGCCAGCAGTTCCGAGATCTTTCAGGCTGGACCGTTTCTGTGACTACCACCAGATTTGTGGTCACGACACGGATTACTGTTGGGCGTTGAAGGACGACATTCAATGCATGATCGACGAAGGTCATCTAAAACTAGACAGCAGTAATCCTACGCGTCCGGAAAATCAAACACTGCATGTCTACAAGGATCCGTTGAACGCAAGTTACGATCCCTATACAATCACTGTAGTGAGTACGGACGGTGAGCGTGGGGGACCGCCAAAGCAGCCTTTTGTTTTGCGCGTGCCCGCTAGCTCACAAAGGAGGCCAACTACTTCTTCGGCAGCCAGTGGGGCCTCACGGCCACCGTTTATCATACGGGCACCTTCCCAAGTGTGCCCTCAGTCACATGACAGTACCCAAGTCGCGGGTCCATCCGCGCCCATGCCGAGAGCGCCCTTTATTATTAGGGCGCCAAAACCGCAGGCGGCTCCTCTTACGCAGGGGCAGCCTTCTAGCCAAAACCACCAGCCGTCGCCTCCCAAGCGAAAGGAGGAGAACGCAGTTAATGTAACGAAAGACCACCCTACGCTCGGCTTCCCTAAGCCCAGGCCCCTGGCCTCTGTGCCTATGTCTACGCCTCAGAAGCAGGCTAAAGGTGCGGAAATGCAGCCACCTTCTCTCGGTAGGAAAAAGAACAAGCCTCCCACTGACACTGTTCCGCCCCGAGAGATCCGTCTTTTGGGCCGAATGGAGGAGGACAAGGGGGATAAACAACCCTGCCGGGAGAAGGATCTCCTAGATGCGTTCACGCAGGTCAAACAAGCTCTCAAGCAAAAGAACACAACGCTGAGCTTGTACGACCTACTGATGACTTCTCGAGAACACCGTGAGGCTATGGTACGCATGTTGACGTCCATATCAGTGGATGCCAGTCTGCCGGCGGAAGAGGAAGCGATACACGCTATCATGTTTCCTTCTGAAGCTGAACAACCCAAGCCCACCTCATTGACCTTCCTGGACGAGTCTGTCAAAGATGATCCGGAGAAAGGCCAAGTAACGACTGAGCTCATGTTCATTACCATTCGGGTCGACCAGTACCGAATCCGGAGGGTACACGTGGATGATGGTGCAGCTGCCAACGTCGTTCCTTATTCCATCGTGGATAGGTTAGGATTGGTCGACCAGATCACTCCCACGACAACAGCTTGCGTGAAATCATTCAACGGAGCATGGGTGCAAGTCAAGGGGACGGTGCGTATTGAGTTTGTGGCGGGGGATCAATCCCCAACGGAAGCCACATTCTTAGTCATCGAGGAGATGCCTGGCTTCAACTTAATCCTAGGAAGGTCATGGTTAGCCCAGCTGAGGGCAGTCTCGTCGCCGATACATCAAGAGATACACCTGCCCTACGCCGGGGGGGAGGTTATCATACGCGGTGACGTGGTCGCCCCCAGGACCGTCAACAACATTGAAGAAGAACGGGGTTCGGAGATCGAAGCGGCCAACGATCAGTCCTATCTCCAAGCCCCTAAACAGAACGACAACAATGCCGACGGTCTAGCCTGGGCAGACCTGCCATTTCCGGATGACAGCGTAGAGGAGTCAAACCTCAAACCTCCTCACCCTTACGCAGCGCTTAATGTAAAGGCCATTAAGAAACAATTGCGTATCGATGATTGAACGATGGTCTTTTGCGTGTAACATTTTTTCGTGTAAGTTAGCATACCTCGTTTAGCAATTTCCTTTGTTTGTTTCAGCATGCTTTTACGCTATATTTGCTTTCTGGGTTTACATTTGTTCACTTATTGCATGTTTTATCACACTTGCATTGGTTACGCTTTCGCATTACTTTACACATTGATACACACTTACACATGTGTTACAATTTACGCTTCCGGCCCGCAATGGCCTTAAACTAGCTATACAAGGTTCACTACATTATTTTTACGCACTTACGCAGGATTATATTCTGTTATGTGACAACTCATATGTTGGCCCGCAACGGCCTTAAACTAGTAGCCAATTTACGCAAATTCACAGTGGCCCGCAACGGCCTTAAACTAGTAGTCAATTTACGCAAATTCGCAGCGGCCCGCAACGGCCTTAAACTAGTAGCCAATTTACGCAAATTCGCAGTGGCCCACAACGGCCTTAAACTAGTAGCCAATTTACGCAAATTCGCAGTGGCCCGCAACGGCCTTAAACTAGTAGCCAATTTACGCAAATTCGCAGTGGCCCGCAACGGCCTTAAACTAGTAGCCAGTTTACGCAAGTTCGCAACGGCCCGTAATGGCCTTAAACTAGTTATCCGGAGTTATCGACAAACACCATTTACGCTTTCTTTACTTTACGCTTCCGGCCCACAATGGCCCTAAAACTAGGAATTACGCGCTATCATTTTACTCAGTCGAGCTTCTCAACAGTTATACGCATACTCCATACATATGTAATTGAATCCACCAGGTTTTATAACATGTTTCTCCAGTCATTCGCACCATAACACTACACTCAATAACTTTGCGTAAATCATAATTATGCATTCTCCCTACTGCCACTGTCACCGGTATCTTTTAACTCGGAATCCAACCCCAAAAGGTCGTCCTCCAGTGGGCCATCATTTCTGGGAATTATCCCTTCATGAAAGATTGCCTCTTCACGAGGCTCTTGCTCTAACCTTGGTTCCACAGGAAGACGCCCTCCGTCGTTTTGTTCCACCTCTGCTTCCACTACTTCCTCTCCTAGTCCTTCAGCTAGCGTACGCTCTCTACTTTCTTCTGGTACCTGAAATCAAATAACACCGAAGTTAGAATAGACGAAACTAGTCAGAAAATTTTCCAACTAAGCCATGCGTAAACTTACTCGCGACAGCCCGGCTTCCGCAATAAAGGGAAGCTTGTCCAAACCAGCCCACAAACGCTTCATGATCTCGTCCTCTGTTAGGTCTTGCCACACATCCTCACCTGAAGCTGTCCCAGCTTTCACCTTTCCTTTCTCCACGCTACTCCAGGAGGGCGGATCTGGGAAGAAAGTAGGGATCGAAGCCTGATCCCCAGGGAAAACCACCACTCTCTCAGGGGATGCAGTTACGGTCACCTGCTCTTCGAACTGCTTGAACGCTTCGGACGCTCCGATGGTGTCCACAAAAACCTCCAGGGACCGAGCTTTAACGGCAGATTCACGGTAACGCTATCTATAAGCAGCGCTTTGCCTTTTATATACATGCTTGTGGTCTTTCTCCGTCTGCCCCCATTCCTGTACGCTCGCGCAGTAGTCTCTCCAGTCCCGGCTTTTTTGAGCTAGGAGCTCAATTTGTATCCTTTGCTCTATTAACGCCCGGCTGGTCTGCACGTTGTTCTTGATCGCTGTCCAATAACGGGAGTGATCAATGACAGCGGTACGCCAGTCTTCATCCCCCGTCATATACGCCTCTAGGAACTCGTACCGCCCCCTCAAATCCTCGACCTCCTTGGTCAAAGATTCAATCTTCCCCTCCGACCGCTGCAGCTTCTTCCATAGGTGTTCATTCACGTTTCTACTTTCCCATGCAGAGCGTGTCGAGCGTAACACACATTTACGCATTTCCTCATAAATGTGGCGTGACACGACCGCCCCATCAGGTGGGGGCTCCGCTGTGCCCAGATCAATGGGCTCCGCGGGATCCCATCGGAGGTGAGCTCCTGACAGAAAACAAGCATCAGTACGGATGCCACATTATCAAGACACTATGCCATAACTTCGTTAACTTACCAGCGCCAGGTTCAATGCATTCCAGACGCTCGATCATGTCGCTGATGACGCCTTCCATGAAGGCAAATTTATCGGGGAAGTCTTTCCACATTTTGCTGACAGCAGCAGACGTTGAGACATCTTCTTCCCCTGTGGCGTAACTTGGTTAGACATTCCCTCCATTAACATATCTTTCCAAACACGCTAACGCAGTCATTACCTCTTCTGGCAACAATGGCGATTTCATCATCTTCCCTGTCCGCTTCCCTTTCACGCACTGGAGTCTGTGCATCACTGGTTCCAGTAGCTGGGGCCGCCTCACGCACTGGAACCACCACGCAGCTCGTATTAACACCTGAGGCCTCTTCTTCCAAAATTGAGGCCCCCTCGCCATAGCTTAGTATCATTGCCCCTGTCTCAGGGGTCAATCGCCCTGACCTTTTTGCTGTTTACACCATACATTAGCATACAATTTCACATCATCTAAAATAAAACATTGCGTGTACAAGCCTTTCACACTTACCAGGCGGAGGCTTATTCCGCTGCATCTTGATCTTAACAGAACGGGTTGCATCACCCCTAGGGGCCTCAGCTAGGCGGAGCCTCTTCCGCCGAGCCGCCGGTTCCACAATTTCCTCGGCCAGACGTTTTCCTCGCGAGGTGTCGCCGGTGTAGGTAGGCATTATCCCGCCTACGCTATCGAGACCTCGCGCTCGTGGTGCCGTCAAGCCTTTAGTCGTTACAGACAACGACTCCCCAATTCCCTCCGGTAGGTCCTGCCCACGGGCAGTGCTGAGAATGTGGGCAATCCAAGGTTTGGATAACTGGTCTCGGTCTTGCTGTACCCAGACCCCATTCCTCTGAACGACCAGAAACTCAGCAAACCGCCGAAGGCAAGCTATGAAAAAGGCATGATGCACACTGAAACGAGACTCAAGCTTCTCCCGAAGCTTGACCATTTCACTGCGCAGCCCCTTGGCAAGATGGCTTGCCCAATCGAACCGGGCTCCCTCCTCCAGGACCTCTCGCATGATACGGGTCTGTTCCACTGAAAAGAACCTTCCCTGCGAGAGGGTTTTGGGGAAGGTCCGGGCTCGAAAAAGGGGGTAAAGTGTCTTGGCAGCCCCATTCTCGAATTTATCGCAAGGGAACCCCTTGGTATCCTTAGGGAGTCTCGCCCACTCCTGCAGAAGCTCCTCCATTCTGGCGCTCCTCGTGGTCTTCACTTTCACGGGAAGGCCACTCGAGGGGACGCCAAACAAGTCCGAGAAGAGTTGGGCATCAATATCAAAATTTACGCGTAGGTTACGCACGCGCGTCCTGAAACGATCCGTCGTCTCGTTGAAGGAGTTGACCAGGCCTATCATTTCGCTGGTGGGGACGTCAGGGGTCACGGCCAAAAATAGGTGCATCAGCCCTGCGGCCTGGATCTTGCTGGTCACCACGACTGGGGCCGCCGAATGGCCAAGCCAACGCTGCGCCTCCTTGATATCCCCGTAGCGAAAGAGAACATCCCTCGCCCCGCGGCCGGAAATTGTAAGGGTAATCTCCCGGGATTCCCTAACTGAAAGGCATAAAACGCAAGATAAACAAGAAACATCATTGTATAACGTCCATGACTCATAACTACATCCATAAATTTAGAATACGCAGCGGCCTTACCGGGGCCAAACGGCAATGGAAATGGCGGGAGTTCTCTTTCCACATCCTCAACGGTAAGAGGCGGATCCAAAGTCCAGTCCTCGTGTAGCCATCCGAGTTCCTGA
>MNCI01007544.1:146341-183839 GCA_015680685.1 Gnetum montanum
CGAGCGTAAGTTGCACACTATCCACGCTTCGTTACGCACGGTTGCGTAGTGAGCATAAAACAATTTTGAGCTTGTTGCCTTTACTCCAGATCACGCTCATACATGCAAAGCAGCGCGAATGAATGTAAATAGCCTGAATGCAGTCGAAACACGCGCAACACGTACTTGCTTCTTACACGCACAACACGCAAACGAGCGTGTTGTGCGTAGTCACAGTTTGACTTAAAATGACCAAGCCACAGGGAACCGAAGTATCCGGGACCCACCTCAGCAGGGTTGCACCCTTTTTCACGGAGGCGTTGCAGCCTATAAATACCCCAGTTGACAAAGATACAGAGGTTGGCAAATCAGAGAAGCAAAAGGCATATTTCTGAGCACCAGAGCACTTAGCACTTTGGAGCAGAGATACAGAGAGCAGCGCTTTGGCAATTGTTGACGTTATCACCTTACAGTTGAAGCAGAGCACCGTTCGTTTCGAGCACCGGTGACAGGAGTGATCGTTCTGTTGAAAGACTCTATCAATCCAAAACAATTGATCGGTAGAAGTCGAAGCTTGGCCCGCCTCGCATCTCAGCTTTAGCCCACGAGGTAGATCGGACTTCTGTTTAGACCGTTTGCTTGTTGTTTTGTGCTTGTTTCATATCTTGTAACCGGGGATTCCCCAGTGTGATTTCTTATACAAGATACACATCTTAATTCAAAGTACAGAGCTTGAAGCTACTTGCTTCTCTTATGTCAGCCTTCTTTCATCGTGTATAGCATTATCATCGTTGCAACCTGTCTACATCGTTTTCTCCTTGTTTTTTACGACGCCTCAAATCAGATCATTGTCTTTTACGCACGTTACATCGTTTTACTAACCCGTAAGTCCTTGTCTGATCGACAAGACCGTTCAGGGCGCCATCGATTTGCTTTCTCCAGCATAGCCCTCGCGTGGATCCGTGGCTAAAACTGTGTACGCCGGAAACCGAGTCGGTATTTTCCAGCTGCCGACATTTTCTGTCGTTACACCCTCATTAACCCTTCCATTTTTCCCACATAACCAATCCAACACTCTCAAGCATAGCTAAGCAACATCTTGGTGATCACCAAAAAGTGATGTTAGCATTTTGTCTTTCGTGGTGTTTCATATTCTTTGTCGACATCTCTCGGGTCCATCCTCTAGATGTCGACAAAGAGGGGCCAATGAAACACCCTAAATTTTCAAGGCATTCTTGCTTCACCAGGGTCCTAGAACTAAGGCAAACATTTCCACAAGCATAGCATCATGATCGTTTAGCAGCAAATGGATGTTCTGAGTTTAGACTATCTGGTTTGGACAATTTAACCAGCTGACAGTTCACTTAGAAAGCATGCTAAGGGTTGTCGACAGTGCTCAGGGTCAACAAAATAGTTCAAAAAATTTTCTAGTTAAGAAGTTTGCTATGCCATGCTATGCTATGTAGCGTAGCAGGCCTTAGAAGATAGTTGCTCAAGTGACCAAACGGTTGTAAGACGAAGTGCTACGCTATGCTACGCTACGCAGCGTAGCACAATGTAGCAAAGGTAAAACAGAAAGGCTCAACTTACCTAGTGATTCCAATTGCACTCAGTAAGCATTCCGACCTTCAAAACCAGTTGTCTTGTTCAACTTCAAGTCCTTCAGAAAAGCTCCTCTTACTAGAAAAGTGGCAGATTAGGCAAAAAGCAGGCTATGTTGGCTGCTACACTATGCTACGCTGCATAGCATAGCATAGCATAGCATGGCATAGCGATGATGCAAGAACGACAAAAGGCATTTCAAAATGTAGGATCAACAAGTTCAAAAGCTTCACATCATAAAGAGCAAAGGTTGCAAATTTTCAGCATGATCTTCAAACAAACATTTACAACTTAAATGCAAATCGTAGTTAAAGCCAGCTGCTACGCTATGTAGCATAGCATAGCATAGCAAACATGCAGAACTAGCCAAAACACTTCAAAGGCTTCCGACACATGCAATTAACTCCAACGCAAATTTCTTCTTCGAACTGGTGGCTATGCTATGCTACGCTACATAGCATAGCACAACGTAGCAAGTAGCTACGCTATGCCAACATGCTACACTCCACAACGTAGCACAGCATAACAGGTAGTTGAGCTACATCAGTATGCTTCACTCCTTCTCCCAATCGTTGGCACACCTGATCCCAGCATCTCTAGTTCTGACAGCATAATTGCAGCATGATAGGTTCATGACCAACTTTGCATGTTCATGCAATACGGACACATCAACATCTTATGGGTCCAGGACACATGTCATCCAGGCCTCATTTCTTGCGGCCCCCTGGCCCTATAAATACCTCGACAAGCAACACTCGAAGGGTTGGTGGGTTGGCAAGTTGGCAAATTGGTAATCCTAGTGTTTGGAAAAAATTTTAGCTTTTGGCAATTTGGTTGGCAAACGTTGGCAAAATTTGGTTGGCAAAATATAGCAATTTGTTAAAAAAATCGATAGGTTGGCTTTGTAGCATTTTGCATTATTAGCTCTTAAGTCCACGTTCAAGCGCACAGTTGGCTTGTTTTCAATGTCCTGGTTACGTTTGGGATCTCTGTGCTTCCTAGTGTTGCGCAACCAATTGTATCCATCTTGACAAAGTAAAGCTGTAATCTTGAAGCAGTGCATTTCTTAACTCTAGCTCACTTTATTTTCCTACTTATCATTACATTATACATCATTTTTTCTTCCTCGCATTTAATAATTATTATTTAAAGCTATAAGCATTGTTTCCATATCAAACGTTTACATAAGGTTTAGTGACACCGACTAAGTCCCTGTCTGATCAACCAAACCATTCAGGGCACCCCGCTTCTATTTTATCCAGCATGGCCCTTGCACAGATCGAGGGTTAAGACTTTTCAACCAACAACCTTTCAGTGTTTCTAGCCATCAACGTTTTCGATTGCTGCAAACCTAACTTTGTTCATCCAACCATGGTGATGTTTACATGAGTATCTTCCTTTGCCATGCTAGCAAGACCCTCATTGGAACCCCATGTAACACAAGCATCTCATTCCCCATTTTTTCCCTTTGTGCCTCAAGTTCTGGCACAAACATCCTTTTCCTTGTTTGACCCACTTATGACCATCATAATCTAGCCTCTCCCTTTGATACCACAACCTATCGTAAGACAACAAGCCTTCCAACTTCCTCCCCAATAGTCAACACAAACATTGGATGCCCCAAGGCCTAGATCAAGCCTTTCAAATGATCCAAGACCTTAACAAAGAGCTACAAAAACTTAAAGGCAACATAACTTAGATGGTCAAGGATCTAGATTTCTATCAAGATGATCCTATAATTCTTACAGTGCCTTAAATAACCTTTCCTATAGGCCTACCTATTCTAAACTTTACCAAATATGATGGTGAAGGGAATTCTAATGCACATCTAGTAACCTTCCAGTCTGAGTGCCTCTTCTTGCAATCTTGGCCTCATATGATACTGAACATTTTCCCCCATATCCCTAAAGGAAAAGGTTCTATATTGGTACTGAACCTCGCCTAGGGGTTCTATCTCTTCCATTAAGGACTTGATCAATCAATTTATCAACTGCCTCAAATACAACTTGAAGTTGTATGCTACATTGGATCAACTGATGAAGGTAAGGTAGGGATCACTTGAATTGGTCAAAAGGTTCATCCGAAGATGGAACTCAACACTTAACAAGATTTCAAAGCCTATTGTTCAAACTCACCTCTTACCCACCTATAAGGAAGCAATAAATGATTTTATCAAGTTAAAATTGTACTACCTAGAGCCCTGGTCACTAAGCCAAGCCTTCTAACAAACCAAGAACATTGAGGAGGTAGGTGAGGTAAGCAACAACCTAGCCTACATGACTTATAAAATCCAATATGTGAGAAGGGATAGGGATAAAACTAAATAAGAACATACAACCATGGCTACAGTGACAAAGGAGTCAAAATAGGTAGAGAAGAGGGGATCACCACCACACAACACATCCCTTGACTCATCATAGCCATCCACTACCTAGAGCTCAAATCAACCAAGATCAAACTTTGGATGTATGGATATGTCTTAGTACACTAGGTTGTCTATGAAGCTCTCTAAGCTTCTAGAATAGTTGCTTAAGGATGACTCTATAAAACATAAGCAACTATCTAAAGAGGCTCGTAAGAGCTATGATCATCTTTGTGACATAGCCAGAGACCCAAAAATAGCTACTAAATATGTTCCTAAGCTATCAAAGTACTTTAGGCTCAATAGGTACTACCATTATCATCAAATGGCTAGTCATAATACTGATTCTTTCCTAGCATTAAAGGATGGCCTCTATAAGATGATAAACCATGGATAGTTGGTAGTGAATGAGCCTAACTCTCCAAGAGCCAATAACAACTTCTATATTATATAATCATTCACAGAAATCAAATAGTCTGATCCTCCTAGAAAATATTGTCATTAGAGTACCACCACAATCCCAAAATACAAAGCCTAGAGAGCCATTTTTCATACAGGTACCACCTCCTTTAGCCCCTAAGAAGCCTTTCATCATACATGTCCCGCCATCAGTAACCCTAACTTCACAACTAAGACCATAGGTTGCAAGTCTTCCACAACCTAGAGAACCATCTATTATTCAGGTCCCTCCACCTTCAACAAGTAAGCCTACAAATACCCATGATCAAATTTCACCTATAGTGGCCCACAACTTAGAGATTAGTGAAAAACCATCATCACAATGGTGATGAAAGAAACTTGTTGCCAAACCAACAATAAGGCCCCTTGAAAGTGGCTAACAATAAAAGAGTTCACAATGGGTTATACCAAGACCAACTACAGCCATGGACAAGGCACCCAAAGAACATACATTGCAACCCAAGCCAAAAACCCAAGGGAGAATGGAGGAGGTTAAAACTACTAAGGCTGAAATATCACGCACCAAGGGAAAGAACTTCCTCACAACCATGGACCAAGTCAAATGATCCCTTAAGCAAAATAATACATCACCGCACTTGTACAACTTGGTCATGACCTCTCCTACTCATAGGGATGCACTAGCTCAAGTGTTAACTTCTATATCTATAAGAAAAGACATGCCCACCAACAGAGTCAATCCACTTTATCATTGAGTAAGCTTCACTTAGGAAACATGGACATCAACCCATGCTCAACTTTCTTGATAGTGAACTAAAGGTTGACTCTCATAATAGAGAATTTCCATATGCTCCTCTACTTATCACCATACATGTTGGCAAATACAATGCTCACTATGTTCATTTGGATGATGGGGTGGCCATGAACATGATATCATATTGCATTGTTGATAAGCTAGGCTTAATTGAGAATATCCAAGTGACCACTACCTTAGCACTTAAATCATTTAACAGGTTACCAGTAGTAGTGTGAGGTTCTATTTCCTTGGATTTCATAGTCGATGCACAATTTTCCACATCCACTAACTTCCTAGTGGTTGAAGAGGAACCTAGTTTCAACTTGATCCTAGGAAGGACATGATTACTAAAGTTTCGAGTAGTTTCATCTCCTCTACATCAAGAGATTCACTTGCCATATGAAGCTGGAAAAATTGTGATCTTTGGAGACAATGTGTCGGTACTCAAACTGGGGCCACTGATAACAAAGATAATGATGCTAGCAACTTCAACTCCATACTAATGAATGACTAACAAAAATGCATGCAAGTGGGCATGCTAAATGGTGAACATAAGATTGTGCAAAAGAGATTCGTTGATTGGTCAAAGATGAAACAAAAATTTCCCAACAAGAACCTTATACTCTCTCTTGTTAAGGATTTTTTATTTACTTTTGCAACATTGTATTATGTTTCACTATTGGTCTTATCCTTATATGCACTTTCGAGAGCATCCCACAATTTCTAGGCAACATATGGACCATGGTCGACTAAGGCCTAAAATTAGCAATATGGCTTGCTAAGGCCTAAAACTAGCACTATGGCCCACTAAGGCCTAAAACTAGCAACATTATGGCCCATTAAGGCCAAAAACTAGCAACATTATGGCCTAATAGGGCCTAAAATTAGTGAAGTAATGACCTGCTAAGGCCTAAAGCTAGTGAGCATAGTGACCTTTTTGCCAATCTACCTAATGACATCATATATGAGTTTACTTAAATGCATACACCTTGATGCACAATTATTGTTATGACATGTTTATCTACCAATTTTAGTTTATGTTCTCATTACACTTACCATCTATGTTTACATAAAGCACATAAAACATAAAAATCTAAAACTAACACATAGTCATAGTCACACTGTGTGACCACAATCAAAGAATATTACAATATCCATATGTCCATGGCCATAGGTACATCATGCACCATACAATAACTAGAACATTACATAACCATCAATGAATTCATCAAGTAAGAAAAAATAAAGTATGGGAGGAAGAGTAGGTTCATTAAGCACATCATCACCCACTGCATCAACGACATTGCATGAGGCCTATGAGCAACAACAAACCAGATAAACTAAGTAAACATTAGTGTCCATAGCACATAACCATTTAAAAAATTTTAAAAAAAATATAACATATTCATCCACTGAACTTGAAAGGTTCAAAATGCAACCCAAAAGCTCATAGAAATGCCTAAAAATTCTAATTGCATCTTTCTATTGAAACATTTTTATTATCTCCACTATAGTTACATGGTGCAATTTATGATGTTTCAAAAGAAAATGTTGAATATTAGAACACCAAATTTTTCAAGTTACAGGCCCAACACAAGCAACGATTTCTCATTGATCATAATAACAAACAAAGGTTGAGAAAATAAGATTTCATTCCATGTTTCTGTAATGGGACCTAACAGTTTGGATAACAAACTTCCATGATCCCTTATTTTAGGAGATACTCAACAAACTCATTGCATGGTAACTAATATCAGTAGTAGCAACCACTGCTACCCTTTTTGTAGCATATGCCTTGTGATAATGGTATTCTTGATCATTATCCTCATCACCTTCTACATCTCTAGTGAACCATGTATGCATGTGGTAGCAACATAAAACTATTAACCTCATTGATACCCTATCTATGAAAGATTGAAAGGAATCTGCTTCTTGGAATGAAGGCATGGTGCATTATTCAAAAATGTTTGGGTAAGTGTGTATTAGCAAAAACTTGACAAGATTCATAATGAGGATTTGGATTTTATAAAAAAAGAAAAAAAAATCCTTTACCCCCTTTGCATCATTGTCATCATTTGATAATATCTACAAATGTTCTATGCAATAAAAATCATGAAAATTGTAAAGCTAATCAAAATGTTATTTTAAAACAAATAGTATATCCATTATTATATTACCTATTGCTGCTATATATTATGCTACTTTACATATTTGCATTTATCAGACATTTATACTTTTACCTTGTATTCCATTTTATATATTATGACTTCTACTGTGTTCTAATAGTTATACTATCCCTATGATGCACCGTGTTTATCAAATGTTAAATGTTTTCTATGTCACATACACTACTAACTTCCATATTCCTATTATATAATCTATCCAATGCCTACTTTTAATTACATTCACATCATCCATCTCACCACTGTTTCTACCACTACTATTTACTTATCTACATACACATCTTTTACTTCCCCTTTATTTACCATTTCTTCCATGTATATCACTTTTTCTAAGGTTACAATTTTTATTTCCATAATATACCATTTAAGATTCTACTTTTATGATTGTTATTCTTCTTATATGCTTCATCATATTCTTTCTAATGCACTAACTACCTATATACTTGTTTCTTGTTCATACTACTTAAACTTTTACTTTACTTTTCTTTTTTCTATTTGCTCTATGATTTTATAAATTGATACATGTTGCACCTATTACTTACTCATACTCATACATACTATCTGTATCATCTATTATTGCCATGTAAACATGACCTACCAAGGCCTTAAACTAGCAAAATATACCCTTATTTGACTATGTTCTTCCTTTACTTAGTGATGAGTGGTGAGTATACCCTACACCAAACCATACAAATTACAAGTGTTCACATGAAATCCAGTCAAATTTCAGAAACCTTCAGTTCCTAAGTACACTAGTTCTAGGAGGTGAAATCTAATTATGATAATTGTTGTCTTCCTAACTACACTTCTTAAGCTTAGTTGTATGGTTAATTGTAATTGGAGCACATGATTTTTATTATTTTATATTTTATTTACCTACGATTGATAACAAGTTAAAACTCAATTTATTAACTAATTTATCTAATCTAATTACTAATTAATAGCTAACTATCCTAACATAAGCATCCAATTCCACTTTTCTTACACATCCTGAATGCATACAATGCTATTGTGTTACCAAGAGTTAAGTGCTACTAGGATTACCAAGTGTTGTATGTTAAGCTTAAAGTAGTCCTACTTATGTATTTAATCTATTTAGCTTAATTAGTTAATTAATTAAAGTCTTACTTATCTTAATTAATTATGTAATTAATGAAATATTAAATGTAGAAATAAATCATTAATCTATTTCAAGTACTGCAAGGTTTCATTACAAGGCTTGTCTTTATTGTTGTTCACACTCGTATGCTTAGGTACATTAGTACTTGAATAAAGCTCTGTACACTTTCTAACTCTTACTACAAGAACTTACAAAAATATTCTAACTTTCAAATGACAAAACTACAAGAGCACTACTATAATTATGATAATACATGCTATAAACCTAACAAGTGAGTGTGTATTTATAGACTTTATTATGAAGCTATGTTGACAGGGCCCCATAAATGTAGCAAATGCTACATTGTTGTGGCCTTGTTGATGGGCTAACACCATGTAGATAGGACTATGTTGATGGGGTTCAATCGACATGACACTTTGATGCTTCATCATATCCCCACAACTAAATGAAAACTCATCCTCAATTTCCCTTAGAAAATTGGGAAGTTATGGGATTACTGAATAATGCTTGACACATCAAACTAACAAAACAAAATTGAGTGCATGAATGTACAAATCGACATGATTACAAAATTTTTTGGTATTTATGATACAAAATTGAACACCATGACATGACTACTCAAATTGAATAGCACATCTTCTTATGGCATGAAGATGGTTGAGAAGATCAAACAATCCTAGGCAGTGAAGCTTCCTAAGGTTCCGAAGGACCTTCATTAGCTTCAGGCACATGTGGTGGCTAAAGTAGCTATGGTTGTCCTGCTACGACTACTACCTCCAGTGGAAGATGAAAGGCATTTAGTAATGCCTTCATCTTCTCCTCCTTACCTCAAGGATCATTCACAATCCACGTGGCATTACCAATGTGGGCTGGAATGGGCCTATCCCATGGACAAGGCATTATTGAAAATAACTCCTTGACATTGACAAACTAGGTATCGAATTATTTACATGCAACATTAAATTCCCTAATTACATTTTTTAGCTCCTGGTAGTCATTCATTCTTTTGGCCAAGCTCTCACCAGTTGATCTCTAATTAGTATATTTTCCCTTGAGACTCTAATTTCTAAGTGGCTACCTCTATTGCAATCTTTTGGTAAAAGGCATGGACCTCCTCCATGGAGAGGTTTTTGTTCTCAGCTACCAATCTCCTTAACTCTATAATTTTTTTAGCTAGTTGCTCCTATTATTGATGGATAAAATCAATCAACTATCATTTATGTGCATTAGTGTTTCACAGGCAATGCTTTTCTACAATTAGCTGCACATTCTCCTAACAAGTTAGATCCAAGGACTTCTGAATTTTATGTTGGATGGCCTCTACCAAGGATCAGTAAATTACCACTATCTCTATTGCATCCTCAACTCCTTTTAGCTTGGTGTAAATGTATTCAAGAGCTTCATCTCTTATCAATGCTAGGTTAAGCAATGCAAGGTTGGCAATTTGGGCTCTTAATTTAGCAACTTGCATAGCCAAGTGTTCATTTAGCTCCTTGGCTATTTTGAGTCACCCTTCCAAAATAATGTTCTTGTCCCTTGCCTTTAGAAGCTTCGACTAGGCTACAATGATATTATTAGAAAGGTCAAGGACATCAAAAAGTAATTGTCAGATTCCTACCAGTTAGTCTAGTTGTTGTTCAAGCTATGCTAAGCTTAATTTACCCCTTATGATTCCTATAGACATCTGCAAATCTTTAAATGTAGTGATGTCTAGTACAAACACTACAAGTGCATTAAGTATTTTAGTGACTCTATCAACAACCACCTCAACTACTATTTCCTACCAATGGTGCTACATCACCACTACTGTTTTCCCCTTGCCATTCTCTAAGCACATTAAGAAGATCACAACATTCCTAAAAATCTATGGAAGTTACTGCTATTCTGAGAGCTAGGATTCAACCTCATAGGCAACTACATTCAGTAGAGAGAGAAAATCAATCCACCTTCCCCCATCAAGCTAACTATTTAAGCCACCTCATTTAGGTGACTCATTGTTGGCCAGTACACAAATGGGTCTCCACCATTCATGCCTACTTGTTACTCTTGCTCACTCAAGAGCCATTCTTAGTACTTGTGCAATTTTTGAAATGTTGCAGTGATGTCTAGCATAATTGTTTGAGTGGCAGGTGGAGGTGGTGGATACTACTCCTCTTCTTGGATGGTTGTTGCAAGAATTTTGTCCTTCATCATCTCCATCCAATTATCATTTGGAGCATGTTAGATAGCATCATTAGTGTAGAAGACTATTCCTCCCCTTCAACATAGTTTTCTAATGAGGCATGGGAAGGGGAGTGGCTTCCTTCCACATTCATTCTCCTTGAACCACTTCTCTATCTCTAGATAGATTAACTGTGGAAGGTTGATGGGGAATCTTCCACTTAGAGCAACACACACATGGGCAAAAAAGGCAGTGATTTTTTGGGCTTCATTGTGGGATTTAGGTGAAAGTCCAAAATCTTTTAGTAGATTCTTTTTGTCAATGTCAGCGCATCGTACTCCTTGTGGTCAACACCATAGCACCACTAAACCCATTTCTTTTTTATGTTAGGGTTTTCCTCCATCAAAATCTCAACAAAATTCTCCTTAGTTTTAGGCAACCCAAGTGCCTCTGCAATGGCTTGCACCAAGTAGAACACTAAAATGTCCTTAATTTTGATCATTGAATTAGCTTGCCTATTATTCCAAAATAGGAATGCCTCACCCATATATCACTCCCTACTAGAAGTGATAATTGGCCACATGGGAGAGGTCTTCAGTTGGTCCTATATCTCTTCAAGTGCTTTCTCTAAGAAAGATCAAAAGTTCAACTTTTAAAGCATTATCTTCTAAACCTCCCTTGATCTGATTTAATTTAGGCAAGCTTTCATCAAGGTCATCTCAAGGTTCACTTGTTGAGCTGGTACCTCCTCCCAGTGAAAATGTTCTATTGCTGCCACTTATTCTGGAATCTAATGAATAGACTCCACTTTGGCCTCTTCCCTAAGAGGTCTTGTGCCATGGGTTACAATCGATTCTTCTTGGGCTAGTTCTTGGCCCCTTCTCTTTCTTGGCTATTTCTCCCTTAGTTAAGATAGTCCTCCTTCCTACATGTGTTTGCCTTTTTGTGTCATCTACAATCACAACATATCCATGGATTTGTAGAGATAATGTGTAAGTTAAAGTATTGGGATACCTTATCTCATTAATTAGTTACACTTAGTACTGTTGGACAATGGCAGATTGATTATTTTATTAATCTTTCATTGTGACTATCACTAAAGCTCATTGGAAGGGTTAAACTCTCATGATTTAATGTTTTAATGATGATTCCTTAATTAATCCTTTGTGGAAGTTAGAAAAATATTGAAAAATTTTCTTTCAAAAATAGCACATTTGTGGGCCCCACAACTAAGAGCTTACCTCTAGGAGCTACAATGTCAAAGAATAAAGTGTTTCAGATAAATGGTTAGGAAGTTATGGGCTCTAAAAATGGAAAAAACTACTTTGGTATTTGTAAGCAAATGAGCAAATTTCTAAGGGGAGTCACACATATATATATAGTATTTTTACATTGCATTGATGAGGCTACGTATATGGGGTCTCATATATGCATGGACTCCATCAATCGTGTTCCATTTACAAGGTCCATAAACAAAATTTTCAAACTTAAATATTTCAAATAACTAAAAGGAATTTTTGAATAAATTTAGGGTTTATGAAGTCCCAGAAAAGCCGAGAATATGATGTAATCATTGAATAGGGTCTTTTAAAGTTCAAAAATTGAATCTTTTGATGGAGAATATGTGAATTAAAGAAAAATATGTAAAGGAGCACATGGTTGGATAAAAAATATGGATGAATAAAAGATTCTAATTGCAATAATGTCTAAGGATAAGGTGCTTAACGAACCTGACCAAGAGATATGCAAGTGTGTCCTCCCCATAACATGCACATGCCATATTTTTCCTTACATAACCTCAACCTAAGGAGTCCATGGGCCCCATAGGCAATTAATGGTTGATGAAAGTTAAGGACCAAAACTTGGAAGATTCTACCAAAGAATTTAAGTACATCAGATAAAGACATTGAATCAAGAACATGGACACTAATAGTAAGGTGAGTCATGGGTAGCATGGATGGATGATGAAGAAGGTGGAATGGAGTTTTGAATTGAGGTCATAAGAAGTCCCTTTTTAATTTTTTTTTAAATAACTTGAGAAGATTCATTCTTATTCTAGACAAAAACCAACTAATTTTAGTGGCTTTTCATTACCACACCAAGACTGATCCATCCCCTTGAGACACAAGAGTGCTTCCACAGAACAACCACTATTCCTTAAGAAGAAGAAAAGGGAAGCAGAAAGTGAAAGAGGGCCTTAGTTAGAGGGGTCCTTCAGGCATAGGTAACATTTCTTTCTAGTCTCATAACTAGTGGTTGTATTCTATTTATTTTTCTAAGGGATGTGCTTTGAATTCCCACCATTTTTTCTCATTTCTCTTTTTTTTTCTTTGTTTTTTTTCTTTTCATCTTTTTTGTTGACTTGTTTTTTTTTTCTTTTTGGATGGACACCACACCATGCAAATACTTTTTCAACTTCCTATTATTGGTTGACATGGAATGGTAAGAAGTCTATGAAAACACTCATGCACCCAAGTAAGCAGAAGAGTACAAAGAGTATTCAGTCTCAAAGTCACACCCTATGCAAACCTTTGAATCCTTTCTAATTATGGAAACCACGAAGGTTACAATTTATTAAAAGTTTATTTAATGGAAGGAACCTCATACTTCCAAAACAAGGAAAACCATAGAGATTATGAATGGGTTGTTGGCATGGACTCACTACCTATCCTATAAAAAAGAAACCATGTTTTAGCCATTGGTACAAAAATTCAAAAATAGAAACCAAACATTACCAAACAAAACATTAAGCACAAACCACCATTAGCAATAGCTACAACAACATTGCTTCCTATTAGCATAAAGTACATTTATTAATAAAAATTAGAAAATCACACTAAAATAAAGTAAAATATATAAGAAAGTGTAAATTACTCAAGAAGGATTTAAATGTACTAATGATGATGTAAAAAAATGGTGTAAAATAGGAAAACGTTTTAAATTAAAAGGATGTAAAATAAATAAAAATATGTAAAACAAAAAATAGAAAAACTTAGGAGCCACATATATGGTTGGCATTAATGGCCATCTTTCCCATGACTAAGTTGGAAGGAGGAGATCCAGAAAATTAAGCATGGTTGCCCATCCATTAAGGTATTTGTTGCACTAGCTTGCTTGGGCTTATGAAAAGGCTTTACTTGTTAAGTGTTGATCAACTATTTCTTATTTGGGCTTTCAAGTTTGTATATGATCATGGCCCTAGAAGGAAAGGTTTTATTGATTATATAAGGGCCCTTTCATAATGTTTGGAACTTTGTTCGTTAAGGTATGTGTGTGGGGTTCCAGTAGAGAACCTTATCTCTTGATTAAAATTTCTCTTTTCATATTCTAAAGTCATGATTCTTTTTATTGAATACATTGTGCATTTCATTCAAGGATAGGGCCACCAATTGATTTTCATCTAGCACATTTAGGTTGATTAATCTTTCTTTTTATGTTAGGTTGAGGTCAAGGACCAAGTCATAGGTTGTTGAACGTGTATGAAGCTTTGACTAAATTGGAAGCCTTAGAAGTTTTCTATACACCAACCCATATGGAGAGTAGCCAATTGGGAGTTTCCATGTTGAGCAATAGGATCAAAGATCATCATTGAGTTTTGTGCTCCAACCTCTCCTATATTTTCTAATAGTTCTTATTAAAATATTTTTGATCTCCCTATCAGTAACCTTTGCTTGACCATTGGCTTGGGGGTGGTAGGGTGTTGTTAATTTATGTTCAACTCCTAAGCATTTCATAATCTTGCAAAAAGTAGCACTTGTAAAAAGGGTTTCATTGTCAGAAATCAACGCACATGGCATCCCAAACCTATTCACAACATTTTTTTGTACAAACTATATAGTAGTGGATGATGTATAGTCAATGAAAATTGCTACTTCTATCCATTTTATATAGCAATAAATGACAACCATTATATATGCCTTTTCATTGAACATGGATGTGATGGGACTCATGAAGTCGATGCCCCATATGTCAAAGGGTTCCAATGGTTGAATCAACTCTTGATGACCTTCCACTCATGTGATTATCCCACCATCTTATTGATAGCATTCATAGAATCAGAAAAACTGATGGACATCCCTAAAGATTGTGGGCCAATAATATCCAAAAATCAGGATTTTCATGGCCATGCATCTTCCAGCATAGTGGCCTCTGTAAGGGCCTTCATGAGTATCCTAGAGAATGCACAATTGATCTGCATTAAGGACACACCAATGAACTAGGATATTGGTGCATACCTTGTAAAGGTATCCATTGATTTCCATGAAGTGCTTACCTTGATGAAGAAATTGTTATTTCTTCCTATATTCTAGATCTTATGGCATCTCCTAAGTGAGAAAATAAGTGAGGATGCCACCATACCATTTTGGTTTTAAGGGCACTTGTTCATTTATTGCACCAGCAAAGAGGAGTTCATCAAGAATTTGGTTAGAGAGTAGGCTCTCCTCCTCTTTGTTATCCCTTCATAAACAAATCATTGATCATATTCTTAGTTCCCTTTCAATCTACCATTGTGAGATCAAATTTTTTCCAAATCACCAACCACCGTATGACATAAGGGCTCATCATTGGCTAGTTCATTAGGAAGTGGATGGCACTATGATCAATGTACATAACTAGTTTACATCCAAGCACATAGTGCCTAAACTTTTCCAAAGCATACACCACTACCATTAGCTATTTCTCTATTATGGTGTAATTCAATTGTGCATCCATAATGCTTTGACTTGCACAGTGGATGTAATATGGATGTTTCTTATCATCCAACTACATAAGCATATCTCCCAAGGCATAGTTAGATGCATCCATCATGATATGGAATGGTTTGGACCAATCTGGTGCTCATAGAATTAGAGTTTCTACAAGTTTTTCCTTTAACTATTGAAATGCATTTTTACACTCCTTGGTCCAAACAAATGGAGCATCCTTCTTTGTCATTTTGACCAACCATTTTTTTATCTTAGAGAAATTCTCTATAAATTGTCGGTAGTAACTAGTGTGCCCAAGGAATAACCAAACATCTTTTATAGTTTTTAGTTGATGGGTGATTCTTTAGATGATCCTTATCTTTTTGGGGTCTACCTCGATCCCTTCCTATGAAATTCTATGCCCCAATACAATGCCTTCTTGAACCATGAGATGTCTCTTTTGCCAATTGTGCTACAACTTTACTTCCACACATCTTTTGAGTACTTGCTTAAGGTGGTCTAAGGCTTGCTCGAATGTAGCGCTATAAATGGAAAATTCATCCATAAAGACTTCCACTCTACTACTAATTTGCTGTTAAAAGATGCTTCAGACCAAGCATTGGAAAGTGGCAAGGGCATTGCATAGATAAAAAGGCATCTTGTGATATGCAAAAGTCCCCCAGGGACTCATGAATGTTGTTTTGGATTGGTCTTTTAATGCAATCTAGATTTGGATATAGCCACTATAACCATCTAGAAAACTATAATAGCAATACCTAGATATGGTATCCAACACCTAATCAATGAATGATAATGAAAAATAATCTTTAAATGTTACCATATTTAACAGCCTGAAGTCAATACAAACCTACCATTTGCCATTCTCTTTGGCACTATCATGAGTAGGTTGACCCACTCACTATCCACAATGAAATAGATGAACCCTACCTTCAAGAATTGCTCAATCTTCTCTTTCAAAATTTACTTTAATTTTGGGTTCAACTACCATTGTGGTTGCCTCGTTGGCTTCATAGATGGATTAGTATCAATGCGATGCTAGCATATCTGTGGATCAATTCCAATGAGTTCAAGATATGACCAGGCACAGTCTATTAGCCATTTTTTGACCACTTACAACAATTTTACTTTTTGCTCAAGAGTAAGTTTGGTATTAAGTATGACCAGCTTGTCATTTTTTAAAAATGCATATTCTAGGCCAGCACGTAGAGCTTTCAACTCTAGGGGATCTTATTTGAAATTCTCAGGGATCTCCAACTCTCTCCAATTGGTATCATCATTTTCATTGTTAGGGATCTGGTGATGAACTTTCTCTAGTTTATCCATGCTTATGACATAAGCACATGTCAGGCTCTTAGTAGGTTCTAGGTACATTATGCTACTTTCAAAATCAATAGTCAACCACTAGGTGCCCTCTTTTTTTGTGGCTACTAAATACACATGCCTTTGAATATCTGGTTCATGTGCACACTACCTGCATGTGGAAATAGATGTTCATTTCACTGACCAAAGTTTTTGCATGCAATTTCACCCTATATCACTATATGTGATGCATCGAACTCACTTCTTCTTGATCTTTTCAAATGCATTTTCCTTAGATATTTCCAGGAAAAGATATCTAATGCTCATGTTTTCATCAATAGTGCTTAGCCATGTCCTTCTCATAATGATTGGGAAGTCCCCCTTATAGTTCTCAACCTTGAGTACTAGGAAATCGACAGGATAAGGCCACCCACAGATAGTGGTCACAATGTCTTCTACTAGTTCTAATGGGATAGTAATGGACTAATTTGTCAATTCTAATTGGATATCTCTCTTCTTGAGAGGCCACAAGTTCTAAGCAGTATACATCTCATGAGAAATCAAGTTAACAATAGAACCTAAATCAAGAATAAATTTATATGATTCATTCCCAGTAATTTGTAAATAGATAAGAGGACTCCCAAGATCAACTAATTTCTTGGAAAGGTTGCCTTCTTGGATCCAATTAGATATAGCATGAGTAAGCATAATAGCATGGATTTTTGGATGATATTTGGTTTGAAGGATTCTTGATAGAATGGTTTGCAGAGGATGAAGAAGGAGCAAGATGACTAGCCACTTGAGTCTATGAGGACTTAGTAGGGCTATTGTGTTAGAAAAATGGTCTTTTACAAGCATGAGATTTTGAACCACTTGTTTGATGAATCGATTGTAGATTGCTGGCCTTGGTAGAATTGCTTTTTTGCAGCTAGATTGGAACTTCACTTTGAATGGATGAAACAAGTGGTAACTAAGTTAAGGATGGAGGAATAGGTGCAGAAATAGGAGGAGGATAAGGATAGAATGTGGTGTCCCTCCTAGAATGTGAAGAATGAGTTCTATAGTATTCATGAGGATAGTAGTGATGTTGAAAAGAAGAAACATGATTGGAATGATCATGTGGAGATAGGGGTTACTGAACATAATACCCATATGGATCTAGTTGCCTATAAGGGTACTACTGCCTTGGTGGTGGTATCCCCCATGACTATGATTAGTGCCACTATTGATAAGGCTCATACAATTATGATCAATTTCCACTTGGATAATATTATTGTTGCTAATGGAACTACCTAGGATTTCCTTGAGGATAAGATAATCTTTTGGGTGTTTTTTTTTTTTTTTTTTTTGCTAGTCTTCGATTCAAAGCATACATCCCAAACTCTTGTAAGTGTGACACAATGGAAAAACCTCCCTTAGGATGCTCATATTAGAAAATTTCACACACACCATCATCATCTGATTTAGATTTTGCAACTTCCTCTACTACAATAACCTTTCCCTTACCCATTTGATTGGCATGTTTGGCTTCCTTTCGCCTCCTATGATCATGATCACTAATTTATATTTTGAACTCTTTAGCAATTTTTAGGATAGCTTGAAATCTCCTATACATAAAGTCCCATAACTGATCTACCTTAGCCAAAATTTTAGAGCTAAATTTTTGAATCAACATGGTTTTCCAATTCACCACCTCATCAAGTGATGATTCCTCCTCACTGTCACAAAATCAAACCTCCCTCTTATGAATGGAAGGATCTTGCACTTTTGCATTTTCTCAACTCTCCTTCTTTTTTTGCTACTTGCTTGATTAGCCTTTGGAAATGATAGGCTCTTAATTTTGATAATCTTCTTTAGGCATAGATCCCAAGAGTTCTCCTTTTTTCAAAGAAAATCCCATCTACAATGTGGCAAAGTTGTTCTTGCAGAGAGTAACCATGGCCAGGGCTTCGATGTAATAAGAAATAAAATCTACCCATGGTAGCATCCAAGGATTCATGTTTTCCTTACTTACAACCTTATATTTTCCTTATTATTAAATAGTTTAAGCATCGTACTCCATTTGTAGATTGATTTTAGCTCGAAGGACCAACACTAGTTTTCTACTTCTTTGATGAGTATCCTAGGAAACAACTTAAGCTTTTGCTAGTTTTTTTCTATGTTTTTTAAGGCACAGGCATCATGAAAAGCCTTAATATGGTATTGTGAACTAGATTTCTATCCCCCTTTAAACTTGGGGATATTATTCATGTCTAGCCTCTTGATTCGACTATCTTTTGCATGCCTTGTTAGAATTCTCACTACCTCTGCAATGTTTAGCATGCTTTGGGTAGCAAGCAAAGGCTCATTGTAGCCATGATCTTAGTGCCTATGATGGCCTCTACTACCCCTTCATTCATGATGATGGACCTCTCTTGAATGCTTATGCCCTAGATCTTGACTTACTCAATGGTCCCTATGATCATCTTGCTCCTGCCGATCACCTCCATCACGATAATGGCATCCCTTGCAGTTCCATTTAAAGCCAAAAGAGGAAGAATATAATGATGAAGGTGAAGAAGAAGAAGGACTAGCACCATCACAATGCCTACCATCCCCTCTTCAGTGGTCATAGCCATGATCATGATTATGTTGCTTACCTACATCCTTGCCATGACTCTCCTCCTTGGATTCCTCTTTGTCATGGGATCTATTCTTATTAGAACTAGGATTATGAATCATAGAATGCAAGTTTTGGTTTTGACCTCCTTCACCAACATCAAAGAGAGGAGTCTCTTTATATGGAAACCACCTAGAGAAGGGTTCTCCACCATCTTTTTGGTACCTCAAGAAAGGGGAATCATTAGACCACTTTCCATTGTAGAATCGTAGCGCTAATCTAGTCCTCAATCCCTCAAAACATTGTGCATCAATGGGATGATAATCCCTACCATCACTATCCTACATAACATATTCAACATAAAGCCCTTGGATTCCCAACCACATAAGATTTTGGTGGAGCATCACAAAAATAGATCAACCTAGAGGCAACACAATGTTGTCTTCCATGTCTTGCCATCGTAGTTGTTCATTCTAGTGTAGGATGACCATATATTACTCTATATTTCTAGGACTCCTCCTAATTTACTCCATCAAATTTTGGTAGACAATCACTCCTATGAGAAGAAGACATCTTGTATTAGAAGACAAGAAATGCAGTGTGCTTTCTTATAACTATTGTAGTTATTTTGATGTATGATATGACTTTAGGGTTTATTCCAATGATGTTAAATACTTTTTCTCTAAATCTTAGATAGTGCATGTAACAAACGAAATATCCAAGTTGACCAAGTTGACCTTAAATATCCAAATTTTAAGACCTTAAAACCATTTTACTATGCAACAATAACACCCTAAAGTAGCCTAATGACCATAGAATTTGGAGCCAGAAACATCACAAAGGCTTCCCTAGTGAAAATTCCCATCTAAGTTCATAATGATGAGGAGAAAATGCATAGAACCAAGTTCCTCACCAAAACTTAAGCCTACCCAAGATCACATCAAGCCTGTGTTATGCAATGTTAAAGCCATCATATAGCCTTGATTATGCCTAATACTCACATGTTTTTTTGTAGTGTGACTTATCATTGTTAATAGGTTGCAATGAATTATTGAAGTTAACAACTTTAAGACATATAAAAAATGAGCCTTCATGACATCTTTGCACAATAAAGGAACATCTTTCTATGACCTGCCAAGGCCTTAAACTAGCACCTTGTACCATCATCACAACCACTGTTTGGCATGGTTCAACATGACTAAATCAAGCATAGAGAGGGAGTGTTGGTGGTGAACCTATAGTGATGTTTTGTATTCTTTGGCAATGCCTCTTGACACCAACAAAGAGGAGCCATTGAAACACCACTAAATTTTTATGTTGTAACCTTTGTAACCATATCCCATGAATCCCAAGGTAAACCTTCACTGTACATGTGAGGATTGTGATTTCCCCCTCAATGTGGAAACTACATTCCCCCAACGTGGAAGCCACAAAGACCAAATTTCAACACTCCATACACTTCAATGTTAATCCAACATGCCAATGTAGAAGTTTGAAGGCCTAGTGTAGAAGATCTATCTTTGGCATGAACGGCATCCACCACCACCCCGCCCCCCATTACTATTTATAGTAAATGGAATGGCCATGGGGCTTGACACTTACTATATATGGTAACCATTGAAATTTTGGCACATACCCCACTTGAAGCATAGCCAAAATTTGTAGCCAAACCATAGCCAATTTGTAGCAAAAATTAAGACTAAAACCCTATAAAAGCTTAATCCCATCAGCATTTCAAGGATCCAAAATTTTTATAGTTCCACAATTCAAAAATTCTTTGGGTATTCAAAAAATTTTGGCATTTCTACACTCGGGCATTTTCAAGCACTCAAGAGCTCTTGCAATCCTTCATGATTGCATTCTCTTGAACCCCAACGTGGAAGCATTGTAGCCTTTGCAATCCTCCTTGAGACTTGTAGATTTTTGGTGTCAATGCTACATTTTTGGAGCTCTAAATCCCCAACGTGGAGCAATCTAGTAGCTAAATTTCTCACTTTTCTTACCCCGAATAGTAACACCCCCTACAAATCTAGTGTAAGGAGCAACAAAGGTTCAAAAGCATTGGGAGTTTTGAAGCATCCAAATCATGGAGCAACAGATTACAAGCCTCCACAAAAGTGAACCCCTTGCCATCCCAGGCACATTTTTGTACACATTCCTCAAACTCATTCTTTATTCTTTTTTAATAAAGTTTAAGGATTTTGATTTTTTGTGCAATCTACACTTACTTTCAATTTTCTAGATCTATAATTTTTTGCATTTTTATTTTTACAATCTTCTTTACCCTCCTCTAAGTCCCTGGGTGATTTGCTAGACCATTCAGTGAACCTCAGATTCCATTTTTTTGAAGGCCCTATGGATTCAAGATTAAAGCTATTACATTGAGATCTTTGGTTTTCTAGCAACTAAATTTTTTAGTCACTACAATCATATTTTCCTTCTTTAAATAATAACATATCTAAAATGTTAATCTTTTATACTCTATTAAGAAGCAAGTATTATTGGGAAACAAATATCAATTCTTACTCTTCATCTACTTCCATTCAAACAGTACTGGTGGATCATCATTAGGAGCATGGTTATGTTAAAAATGATCCTTTAAAGCTCTTGTGTTTAGACTTATTAGTGAAGAATTTCCTACTTGGTTAGAGCATGTATTTTATGATTTATAAGTCACAAGTTTGATCCCATATGATATGCTAATTTGACATCATTATGTTTCTAAGTTATCATAAAGAATAATGTTGATTATATTTCTTATATGTACTTATAGTCAAATTTCACCTAAGATATATACTCTAATTTGAACTATATAACTTAGCATTACCTACCAAAGCTTAACTTATAAGTTGAAGCTTTCAATTCAAGAGCCTTACCACTAAGCTAACACCTTATTGTTTTGATCCCCTTTTTTGTTTAAACATGCAAGAATTATAGATCAAATGTTCATAATCTTATTTATATGGCCTTCATTACAATATGCATTCTTCTCTTCCTTGTCCTATTTATCATATTCCTTTGACTTCTTAAGAGAAGGATACTATATAGTTTTTTAGGTTCATTAGATTCATGACCAATAAAATTTTATTGAAAAGCTAGACTTTCCAAGGCTTTATGAAGTTGATTTAATATTTGAATTTTGAGCTTATTTGTTAGGAAACCATACACAACATCTACCTCATTTGTCTTGATGGTACATTATAGCCACGGGTAGTGTTATGAGATACACATTATCATTAGAGGTAATAGACATGAACTTAAGACTGACAACCTAATCCTTCTCACTCAATGTGTTTTTTCTTTCAGGTTGATTTCAACTTAGGATGGTTCAACCAAGTTATTTTATTTGCATACCAAAATAAATAAAAATATAAACCAATAAAATATGAAAAGTTTATGATCTATGTTGTTGATGTTTCCAATAACAAGCACAACATATCTAGATGAAGCACATCTAAGCTTGTAATACAAAACCTCTTATCACCATTTGTGGTTTTGTTTCTTGTTGTACTTTGCATACAAATCATGGTACATGAGTTAGCATGGTCCACCATTTTTATGCTAAGCTAGGGACTATGATAGAACCGTAAGTGTAAAGAAGCTAAAGTAAAAGATTGAATACTTTCCTGAGAAGACTAAATGATTGAATAAAGGGCTATGATAGAACACAAGTGTAAAGAAGTTTAATTATACTTTGACAAGAAGATTAAAAGATTAAATAATTTGAATAGCAAAGCCTAAATCATTAAAGATTTATCACTACTTTTCATTATACTAGGAAAATTTTGAGTTTATTAAAAAAATAGATTATTACTCAAAACTTTATTATTTAGGTAGAATTTTTAGAAGTAAAAAGGTAACCTCTTTATTAAAAAGTATACCCAAACTCAAACAAAAGCCTTATAACTTAAAAACCAATCCTTACCCCTATAAACTTCCTAAGTCTATTTATTTATATTATATTGATGTACTGAGACCATGCCACAATGTAGCTAAAGCATAGTGTGGAACCCACCGATATTTAGCATAGTTTGAAAAATCGTATTGGATTGGAAAATTGGGGACTCCTCACAAAGATTAGACAAAAAATCGTATTTAAAATTGGTAAAAATTGGATATAAAATGGAAATAAATTATAAAAATACTTTGAAAATAATTTTTTAGAAAATTAATTTTATTTTTCATGAATAATATAATGATTAACATGTTTAAAAAAAAGAGTTTCAAGTTGAAGTTAACTCTAACACCTAACTTGTAAGGCAAATAAGGGAAAAAACTACGATAATGAATCCTTATTTTTAGTGTTTTCTAAAGTTTTGAAATATTAAAATATATTTCAATTTAAATAACAAACTCATAAAAATAATTCAAACTAATACATATCAAAATCTAAATAAAAAACCCATGTAGAGAATCTACTAGGTTTTGTTTTCTTCTTTGCTCATCCTCTCTTTCAAGTTAGAGCTAAAGAATATCTAGGAAGATCATCAATTTGATGACTATCACTATACTCAAAACAATCTATCTCCTCAGTCAATGCTTTATCATAATCAAAATTAGCTTAAGTATGCATGAAAAATTCATCATCTTCATCTTGATACTTTTCCTCATCAAGTTCCTCTAACTATGATAGTATATGAGGCATTGATTATGTTTTATTTCTTTGTCTCATAATTTGTGGTTGTTCTTCATCTTTATCTTCTATACCATCCACCACTATTGTTTTATGGGAGTTTTATTTGGAGAATCATAACAGTTTCCAAACTTTTTTTCAAATTTCCATATTCATAAGTCCAATGTCTAAATTTTGGATGAAGAAGGAATAAAATTTTTTAGTAAATTGTTAGATTTTATCAATAAATTGTCCAATAAAACTAATAAATCAATAAAAATAGTTTTTATAAAAGTTTGTTAGTTACAAGTGCTACAATTAATCATACAATTGCGATTTATTGCATAGAGGAATACAAAAATTGAATCAATAGAATAGAAAAAAATATTCCAATCTAATTTTAAATGAGGAGCCTTTGTTGAGTGTGATTGATCACAAATTTTATGATCAATCACAGACTTCTAAATCATTAGTACATAGTGGAACTCATAAATTAACACGCAAGCATATATGTAAACGCCATCATGCCTATTTTCCTAATAAGTATTCTTATCATTCACATGTAAAGATGATGATTCAAAGCTGAAAGTATTTGTTAGAAAGTATCCTTATGGTTTACATGTAGAGATGATGGTTCAAAGCTAAAATTATTTGTTAGAAAGTATCTTTAGCATAGGTCATGAGAAGTACATCATAGGAATGCTTAGTGATATTAGTCATTATTGACATTGAAATTGCAGCTTTATTATATTTAAAGATTCATAAGATCTGCTAGAGATATGTTACATTTTCATAAATAAAGATAAATTCTACCATGTACAAATGGGGAGAATTGGTACAACGAAAAAAAATCATTAATTTTTTTGGTGTAACATTATAAGGTGATCTCAAATGGCTAGTTAAAACACAAACAAGAAACACATGTAATTCATCTTCAAGAGCTCTAGACTTGCACAACCTACTACAAATACACTCTTCTTGCAAGAGTTGAATCTATCTTCCACTTTCAATTTTAAGATGATGTGAACTCAACTGAAGCTTGTTGATAGCATTTCAATACTTGATTCAAAGAGTACCTAAGAGATAGTGAACTTATTCATCTAGTTTATTATATCTAATGTGATATGATGAATGGTAGAGTATCCAACACCTAACCATATAAGATACGATTGTTCATGCACAATCTTGATCAAACTCCATAGACAACGCAATGTGATTATGCAAGTAATTGGTTAGAGTTCGTGATCGTTGTCTTCCCACATGAGCTAGTAAAAAAATGCATATGGTTTAACTCATAATGAGGTATATGATAGATGATGTTATATTGGCCATTGGACTTCTAGCTAACATTAAGTAAATGAAGTGGTTTCTAAATCTAAGTGCTAGTAAACAAATCTATTCTAGCCTATGCAATGAGCACCTAGTCCTAACCTTCTGTTCATACCTTAGACTTTATGTAACTACCACTAGGATTACCAACTACCACACTACTAGGTGTACCAATTGATAGTACTACTGGGTTGCCAAGTACCTACACTTAAGTGCTTGAGATCATTCATACTCATTCCACTTAACAACAGTAATTATAAAATCTATTGAAAGTAAATCATTAACTAATGAAAATAGTAAACATTAATCTAAGTGAAAATAATAAAGACTAAGTGATGCTACAATGATGTAGAGTAATTTCGATCTTTGTTTCTGAGCATGCAATATGTTCAAGTACATCACACTCAAATAAAGACTTCATTCAATTACAAGACATTACACTATGAGCATACATTGCGAAGTGCTAAGTACTGAAATCAAGTAAAAAAATTGACATAGTTTAGTTACTATGGGATGAATACCTTCTTCGAACAATGCACCCAAGTGTTATATTTATAGGTCTTGCACATGTCAATGATACTGGATATCTGACATTGTATCATGGGCTTCAATATTTGGGATATGATATCATAGCTTTGATATCATATGTTGATATTGTAGCCTACAAAATGATGATTTATCATACCCCCATAATTGATTGAAAACTCATCCTCAAGTTAAAGAAAAATGAGGATAGAGTTCCTTACAAAATTGGGAGGCAAATTGACATGACATTGACTGCTATATGCATGACTCAAATGTTGTAGTGGAGTTTACAAAAATGACACATTTCATAATATGACATCTTTACAAAATAAATAACAAAATGTGGTAGAGCTTAATCCATTCTTAAGTTATTCCAAGTAATGGTGACTCTTCCATTAGTTGCTTTTCCTTATCATCAAGCTTTTAAAATTTATATTGGTTTAGAAGCTCCTGAAGTTTTTCTTCTTCCATTCTAGAATCGTGCACTATCCATGCTGATGAACCAATGTTTCATGGAGTTGGTATCTCCCATGGGCATGGTAGTTGTGGAAACATTTGATTTTCTTTGACATACCAAGCTACAAATTTCTTTCTTTCTTCCTCAAATGTTCTAGTCTTTGTCCTTGATTCATGACAATTTGATAGTCTTCTAGCCAAGTTCGCTACTACATCTTTCTACCCATGATAGCTAGCCTTCACTACTTCTAGTTCTAAGTTTGCTACTTGAAGTTTTTGCAAAGCATCTTTTTGATCTATACACTCTTTCTCATATAAGCCATAGGTGGTTGCTACTTGCTATTCTAGCTCATTTTTAAGCCTACTTGCTATTAACATGGCCAAATTAGCATTATGAAGATTTTCTAATGCCATGTATTCTTTCATGTCCTCTATCTTCAAGTTGATACTTTTTACTTCCCATTGATAAGTGTGGGTCATGTTATCCAAGATGGGTTTCCAATCAAGATTTTGTGCTGCAATAGAACTAATTTTGGCCTTTACCATCTAGATCTCTTTCACATTTATCTACTTGTACATGCCAACTTGGTCTCGAAAGTGCTCTTTGAACCTTTCATGCTTCTTTACCTCATTCTTCCATGTGCTAATTTCATTTGTTAATTTCTATCTAATAGTGTGCACCTCCTCCGTAGAGAGGGTTCTGTTTTCTCTCATAAGGTAGCTCATATCCTAGTTAACCCTTATTAGTTTCTCTCTCAACTAATGGATACTTTCTTCTAGAATGTTTTTCTGCTTTTCTACTATGGGTAACCTCATGTTATTCTTGTATAGTGGTAATTGCCTTCACATGTGCATATGTCTATGCTTTAGCTATAGAGATATTCCATATCGCTTTCTCCTTCTCATCTTCCAATTTTTTATTCTACTTAATCAATTTTTTGATCTACTCTATTTTAAACTGATCAATTTGGTCAAGTGCAACAAATTTTATGGAATCTCTCCTTTTAGCTCTTAGGGCTATGAGCTCTTCTTATAGTTTCAAAATCTTTATTTCTACATGCTCTACCCTTGTTTCTACCATGACCAATTTTTCTTTAGTGGCAATTAATTCTGATTACACTAAAGTGACATCACTTAAAATGTCAAAAAATGTTGTCATTACTTGTCCTATCTACAACAATCAATCAAGTGCATCCTCATGATCTACAGAAGGCATTGAGGTTTTAACTAGCATCTGTGCACCTTTAGCTCCAGTAAGTTCTATCAACCATACAATAGGTACATTGAATGACTCTTTGATATGATCAGTAATCAACTCTATTGCTCTGGCTACATCTTGGTGCTATAATACCACTATTATGGCTCCCTCTTTTGTCTCTAGTACCACTTGGAATGATGCAGCATTTCCAGAGATCTATTGCAACCACACCTCTCCTCCTAACTACAATGAAATCTATCCACTAGTGAGATCAGCTGAAACTATGGGCCTTATGGCACTATCAATGACTTTTTACAGCTAATTATTTCTACGATCTACTATAGATGGCTCATTGATAGTTGATAGTCCTACAATGGCAATGACAATGGAACCTATGACTATTACTACCCTTACTATTGGCTGATGAACCCTACTTGTTGATCTTGTCATTTCTCCTACTCTTAATCTTATTCTTTTTTTGCTTCTTGTTCATTACCATGATCTTTCATTTGTGGTGCTAGTTTTAGCAACTTAGCATATGAAACATTCTGGGCTCCCTTGGGAATGTAATTGGTATATCCCAGAATTCTGGCTAACTTAAATAGTTTCCTAATAAGGCAAGGGAATGGTAGTGTTGGCTTCCCTACCTTTCTTTCTTCAAATCGCTACTGAATCTCCATGAAATAGAGTTGTGCAAGGTTGACATTGTACTTGCCCATTAGAATTACACTTCCTCTAGCTACATAAGTTGATAATCAATTGAGTCCTTTTGTTGGGAATAGATGAGAGGTACCAATTTTAAAGTATATCCTCTCCTCTATAGTTAGTTCATTATAGCCTTTATCTTCTTTTCCATAAGCCTATTTCAGACATAGCTTTCTGGTTTCAAGATCAAATCAAGTGGATAGATATGCTAACCTTGGTCATTCATTTGGTATATTCAAAGATTCTACAATTACCTTGATTGAGAATGAGACTGACATTCCTCAAATATTGACTGTAGTACCCTCTTCCTTGTTGTGCCAAAATTCGTATGTTTTCCCAGGATACCATTCACCACTTTTTAATAGAATTGGTCATAGTGGTGATTCCTGGAGTTGTGTCCTAATCACTTTAGGGACAAATGTCATGAATGGACCAAAGTTCATTTCCAGAATGATAGTGGTCAAGATGGATCTTTCTTGGATGGCTTGGAGACAATCTTGTGACAACATGAGGCATTGTCCTTGCTCTTGTAGTGTTTTTGTCTCTTCTTAGGTCAATTGTCCTATAATAAGAGTTTCTTGATGAATGCTAAATGATTGGGCTTTCTGCTCCTCATGTCCTAGGTCTTGTCCTCCATTTTGACCTCTTCCTTAGCCTCTAAATCATTTGCTTGCTCCTTGTGAGGGTCCTCCTTGTGCTTCTCCTCTTTTTGGGACCATCTACAATCATTAAGGTTTCAAAATTACTAAGGTATTTCCATGTATTCTTAATAGATTTATATCTTACTCATATCCTTAGCTTCATTAAGTTCTTAGTTTATCATGATTGTAGAGTTAGAAGAATTTTCTAAAAGTTACCCCATAGGTGTTAGGATTCTTAAAATTCCTCACAATTATTCATTTTTTCCTTATGTATGGCTTGATTATATTGATGGTTATGGTTCCTTAGGAACATTATGTAAGTGTTTTAGCATTAGTAGGATTGATTTATTCTTACAAATTTTAACTTTCTCTTCATACTTACCCTTAAAAATACCTTTTGGGCATCATGATTTTCTAAGAAAATTAGCTTAAATTTTCCTCTCTAGTCACCCCTCAATGACTAAATTAAACACTCCATGATCAAATGGGTTAAAAAAAGACATGAAAATCATAGCGATGGTGATCAAGTTATGACTTGCGAAAGCTAGGAGGTAGAACTCTTTTCTAGATAAGAAAATTGGAGAAATTTCCCTTGCATCACATGAGAAAGAATGAAAAATTTTCCATGTCTTGTCGATATATATAGATTTTGAGGAACCTGATATCAGAGACCCAACATTGGGGATCCAATATCAGGAGACCCAACATCAGAGCCTTAAAAAATTCATCTTTCAGAAGGATCTAATTGGAAAAATTAATTCTTTTGGCTGTTTGAAAGGTTTTAAGATGGATCAGAGAGTTTGGATTATGAAAATATGCATAATTTTATCAAAAAGTTGTCATTTTAAGTCCATAGAGAAGGAATCTCAAGCAAGAAAATTTCATAAATTGGATGAGAAGGATAATGAATTCATATTTGTAGAATGTATATTTTGAAATGATATGGAAATTATTTATTCTTTTTTGGAAGGTTCCTAATGATGTGGAATTACTTGGCAGGTATAAGATACAATAGTTATACAAGTGGATCCTCCCTAAAGTAAGCTCTAGCCCTTAGTTTCCTTGTATAACCATGCCTAAAATTGTCCTTAGGCACTTAAGAAGTTGAATGTAATGAATACCGGTTTCGCAAAACACACATGTTAGTACCACCAAATTGGGAAAATAACTCTATGTTACACAAAATCATAAGCTATGATTATTCAAATAGTGAGATGAAATGGGCTTAGAAGGGATTGCAGAACTTGAGACATGAGGTGTCCTACCATAGGCATAATGAATTCTTGTGTTTTATTAGTGGTTAAGATAATCATTAGCCTNCAAATATTAAAAGAATGAAAAGTATGAAAGAATATAAAAAATTGAAGAAATGGAAAAGTATANGACTATCAATGTTACAAGCAGTATTTTCACTTGGCATATTGTTCAAGGGAGAAGTTTTATTTATGGAACTTTATTTTTATTTTTACATTCTTGAGAAGCCACCTACCTTTAAGCATGGGTAACATGTATTTCCAATGGGATCCCCAAGAATTTATTCTATGATCTTTTTATTTATTTATTNATTCTCTTTCTCTTTTGATGTATGATTATGATTTAATTATTTCGTTTTTGGGCTCTTAGTTAGATTCATCTTCTTAGTTTGGGAATTTTTAAGTGTTTCAAATGTTTCCATGCATGTATTAGAGAGTTTTTGGTTCTTAGTTAGTGGCCACATGATGTCTTTTGGTTTGGTGGCCTCTACTCTTTTGGCTACACACACTAGTTGTTTATTGTTGTAGTGGTTTATTGTTGTTGTTGTGGACTGGAATGGTAACTATGTTAATGTTNTCTCACTGTGCAAATAAGCAATTTCTTATGACTTGATAATATAGAGAAATCTTCACTTTATTAGGCTACATCTTGCCTTTCTTTGAATGTGTCTTATTTGTAATCAAAATTATTTACAAAGGGTCTTAAAAAAGTATAAAAGAAATGGAAAAGATAGTAAAAATTATGAAAAATAAAGAATAAAAATATTAAAAGAATGAAAAGTGTGAAAGAATATTTAAAAATGAAGAAATGAAAAAGTATAAAAAAAATAAGGAAATGTCAAAGAATGTAAAAAGATGGATAGAATTGTAAAACAAAAAATATAAAAATCACTTGGGTCATACACTGTAGGTGGTTCACCTATCATCTGTAGTGATGTAACTTTTCTATCATTATCCCATGTAATCTTGATAGTAGTGAAGTTATGATTGTCTCAATCCTTATTCTCTTTCTCTTTTGATGTATGATTATGATTTAATTATTTCGTTTTTGGGCTCTTAGTTAGATTCATCTTCTTAGTTTGGGAATTTTTAAGTGTTTCAAATGTTTCCATGCATGTATTAGAGAGTTTTTGGTTCTTAGTTAGTGGCCACATGATGTCTTTTGGTTTGGTGGCCTCTACTCTTTTGGCTACACACACTAGTTGTTTATTGTTGTAGTGGTTTATTGTTGTTGTTGTGGACTGGAATGGTAACTATGTTAATGTTTTGAAGTGTCAACTCACTGTTGCATCCTTTACTTTCAACAGTTATGCATGGAATTCACTACATGTGTATGGCTTCATGTGCATCTTCCTTAGAAATCTCAATCAACAAATCTTTCATACTTAGCTTAGTATCAATTGTGATAAGCCATGCCCTCCCCATGATTATTGAAAATTCCTTATTAACATCTTTCAAATTGATAATCACAAAGTCTACTAGATATGACAACCCATTAACATTGATCACTACATTGTTTATCTTTTCCAAAGTAATGGTGAAAAATTGATTTGCAAGCTCCAACTTGATATTGCATTCTTTCAATAATCATAGGTTCCATGCTTGATATGTTTTGTAGGAAATCAAATTCACCCTAGAACTCAAGTCTAACAAAGCTTTGCATGGTAAATTCCTAGCTATTCATAGATAAATCAAAGGAATTCTTAGATCAATTCTCTTCTTAGGAAGTGGTCCTACCTTGATCCATTCTATGATGATTTCAGTAGGCATGAAAACTTATATGTTTGGGCTTGATAATGATGGAAGCTTGTTAATAGTGAGAAGATCTACTTTAGAAGAAGATGGTCTCAATGAAGCTCCAATTCTACTAGCCTTCTTCATACTGGTCCTAAAGAAAGGACATTTCTTTGTTTGGCCCTTAGCATTGTAGATGAGTCCTTCCACTTATATACTTACTGCATTTGCAACTTTCCTCTGCTATGGTTGTGATGAAAACTCTTCTTGCATTACAAGTGGTGGCACTGACGGCAAAGGATTTGGATTGGAATTTGAAAAATCAGTTTCTTGTTGATGGGACGCGATATTGCATGGGCCGCGATATCGCATCCACTACGATATCGCATCCCAAACAATATCGCGTATGCGATATCGCGGTGCACCACCAAGTCTATAAATAAGAAGAGGCTCTTCCTTTATTTCTCATCTAGATCTAGACCCTTAGCGAAACTCTAGAAATTTTACCTCTCCAAAGATAGAATATTTTCCATGTGCCTGCAGTAGGAGCTCCAAAGTGAACGGATCTTTATTTGAGCAAATATTGTACCTGAACACATGTTTGTGTACAACATTAAAGACAAACTTCTTGGATAAACCTTGCAGTGCATGGAATAGGCTAAATAGGATTTTATTTACTATTATTTATTGTTTATCATTTAATTTCTTTATTAGTTATTAAATCTCTCTCAACCCTTCTCTCCTAGTTAAGTTCCTCAGTACAACCGCTTCAAGCATGTGCATTACGCTTGGTGATCCCAGCAACAATTAGTGTTTGGTAATCAAGGTTGCATTGATTCAGGGTGTGAACAGAAAGTGGAAACGGATGCTAATGCTAGGTTAATTCAGACATAGTTAGTTAGTTAAATTTAGTAATTAGTCTCTTCACCCTTCACCTTATCAACATAGGAGATAAAATCGAAAAGACATAAAAATCATATACCTCAGTCTTACTTAACCATACACCGTGACAACTACAAGTAAGTCTAGGAATACAAAGAATAATTAATCTTAAGTATTCCATGAGGCATGTAGGCACTTAGTCTGCAAAGTTCAACCAGATCACACGTGTTACGCTCGTATTCGTATGGTTGAGTGTAGGGGTACCTCGCCACTCATCATTGGCGTTGTTGCCAGGGACTAAGTGTTTGTGTGCTAAGTAGAACATAGGAAATCACTCACATCGTTGGGAGCTTAAACGAACCTTAGGGTTAATTAAACGAAAATTTATATAATGGTTAATCAGCACATCGATAAGACACAATGTCTTCTTCTTCTTCTCACAAGGGCATTATACCACCTAGGGACAATACAAGAAACAATTGGCAAACCAAAACACATAACCAAAATCAGCCAGTTCCTCAACAATATAGGGTGGTATATACTCATCCCGATGAGTATATACCTAATTTTACTTATATACTCCATCAAGATGAACAGATGCGCTGGAGAGACTTGCAAGGTAACATAGTGTTACCTCCAAATTGTGCAGTTCCCAACATGCTCCTCCATGCTCTGGCATAGATTGGCATGACTCAGCTCTATGTTGAATATGTTATAGGTGATTTTGACACAAGGGATTATCATCCCACAGAAGCACAACGTATAAGGGACTCAAGGTAGGAGAGCCACCATACACTGTTGAAGGGCAAAGAGGTCTCGCATGTCCTAAGTGAAATTGGAGATGGTGAACCACTTATAACAGGTTCTCTATCGAAAGATGTTCCCCCTCCTAACGAAAGTGAGGAGATGGGGTATTAGAACCTACGCTCCATGATACACAACCCTAGTTTTGATCCCCGTGAACACCAACTGTTCACTGAGGGAACAACAACACATGACAAGGATAGGCACTCTGATCATCATCACGATTGGGGTAGGGAATATCAAAGAAAAGGTAGGAAACATTGTTATGGTGATGGTTCTCCTTCTTCTTCCCCTTCATCACATCATTCACCCTCTCCTTCCACCTCTGGGCATAGTCATAAAGAGCATAAAGGTGAGGATAGAGGTAGGCAAAATGAGATACCTCAACGAGAGAGTCGAGAGAGAGGACGAGGGCAGTCTAGAGAGTCTAGGCATGAACGAAGGGAAAGTAGTGAACAACGTAGGCATCATAGATTTCATGAAAGAGATGATCATGATGAACCCCTACTTGTCACCCGAAGTATGTTAGATATAACAGAGGCTGTAAGAATACCAACAAGGCATCAAAAGGACAGTCGGATCAAGTGCTTAGACATGAACAATATCTCATGCTTCGAAGGGGGATACAATGCTGATCCACAAAATCATTTATAGGCATTTCATGATGCCTGCGCCTTGCAAAACATAGAAAACGAGTGGCAGAAATTGAAGTTGTTTCCTAGGACACTCATCAAGGAAGCAGAGAGTTGGTACTGGTCCTTAGAACCAGAAACCATTAGGAGGTGGAGTACGATGTTAGATTTGTTCAATGATAAATATCAAACATACTCCAAAGTGTCTAATTTGTGTAAGCAGATCCAAGGATGGAAGCAAGATACTCATGAACCCTTGGATGCTTCCATGGGCTGCTACTATGCATTATTATATCATTGCCTAGGCCATGGTTACGCACAATGGCATCAACTCCACCACATCGTAGATGGGCTAAGGTATGAAACTAGGAGAACCCTTGGGACTTAAGCCCAAGGGAGCCTATCAAAACTTAGATCCCATGAAGTTCATCGCTTGTTGGAGCAAGTAGCCAAAGAAGAAGGGGAGCTACAGAAAAGATAAAGCGCGGAAGAATATAACCACGATCCTTCCCTCAGGAAAAGGGGAGTGAGATTTTGCGATGAAGAGGATGAGTCACCACTCAAAGAGTTGGTGAATAGGAAAACCCTTCCGCTTCAGAAGCTAACAACGGAAGTATCGGCTAAGGTAGATGAAGTATGGAGCTCCTTAGATAGCAAAATTGAAACTGTCCTAAAGATTGTAGAGGAATCTAGGGAGGAACGAAGTAGTGATAAGGACAAGAAAAAGCGGAGAGATTCAGGCCCTGCACATGACAAGGGTAAGGAAAAAATAACTATCTTCGATGAGGTTGTGGACTCAGACATAGACAATTACGATGGATGTCAAATCTACCAATATGACTATCCCAAGGGATGTTGTCCAATCATCTCATATCTACAAGAGTCTGGGGTGTATGCACTCAACCCGAGACTTAACAGATGGTAAACACCCTGAAGGTTACCTTATCCCCAAGGTAACCCAAGATAGTTCCACCAACCGTTGACGTACTATCCAAGTGGAACTCCACCACAATCCATCGGACAACATCAGCAGTGGCAATACCCACAATCATGGGGGATGCCACTGCTGAAACAACAGTACCCTTATCGACAACCCGATCCTTATGGCTACTACGTGCAACAACTGATTTCTCCAAGTGAGTCTATGGGTCACACAACTCCCCAACGTCACTACCAAGTTCGGGAGTACTTTAGAAGGACTCCTTCTCCTCCGAGAGATACTCCATATCCATACCATCCTCCTAATCCATCCGCCTCTCTTCCGTCGGTAGTTCCCATACCACCTGCTCCAAAAATGCAAGGGGAACTCCCAACTCAATCGTAGCAATGTAATGCTACGAGAGCCGTAACCATTCAACCTACTGCTAGTTCTGACAACCGCAAAAAGAGAAGACCTTTCTTCAGAACCAAAAGTCTAGACAAGCTCTCACAACCACAAGCAGTTGAGTCTAGGTAGGCTCCTCCAACACATAAGGCTTCGAAGCACCCTTCAGTCCAACAACAGAGCTTAACGCATACGGTTATGTTCACACATACCATAATCGACTGGATCAAGGTAGGCCACCTTCCCAGGAAACTATCTGACCCTAGAAGTCCCTTAATCTACCTCCAAGTCATTGGGAACGAACCTCATAAGGCTCTTCTTGACTCAGGTTCCGGAGTCAACTTAATCTCACAAGAAATGTATCAAGCCTGGAACCTGCCCCAACTTAAGAAGAGAAAAATTCAACTCAAGCTGGCTGACCAGTCCATCACCATTCATTTGGGATTGGTGGAGGACATCATTACCACTGTGTATGGTTGGTCATACCCAGTTGATTTCCTGGTGATAGAAGTCAACAAAAACGAATGGGACTTCCCAATTATAATGGTAAGGGAATGGCTAAGTACAATAGATGCATGCCTATGGATCTGCAATCTTTCCTTGGAGATATCTAAGGTAAATATTTATGGAAAGATCAAGAAAAAGAAAGTTTCATGCATCACATATAGTAACTCATCAGGTGATGACATGGAGGAATGCTCCACATCTCCTCCATGCAACAGGTGTGCCCTTAAACCTCTACAACAAAGATGTCTGTATGTAGCAACCACACAACAAGTGGACACCTCGTGGTTGACAGCTAAACAGAAGAGCAACCGAAAAACATGTATGGAACAAACTGGGGAAATAACCCATGCCAACAACAAAGGCATAGATACCTTGGAATATGAGCGTCGCCAACTTCCACCCCTTAATCTAAGAACATCAATTGGGAGAAGTTGGAAACTTCTAAGAAATTCAAAAAGGTGCTCATTATTTTGGATCTCTCCCTTTCCATTCAGTCATAGGGGAGATGGCCACCTATGCTAATCATTTGGGGCCTCAGTTCTTTTTAAGTTTTTGTTTTAGAAGTTTTTGTTTTACACGTTTTTGTTTTACACATTTTTGTTTTACATGTTTTTGTTTTACACATTTTTATTTTACAAATTTCTTTAACTTTTCTTGTTTTTTTTTTACAACATCATTATACTTTTTCATTGTGTGTGTGTGTGTATGTGTGTGTGTGTGTGTGTGTTACCCACCTTGTAATTTTTTCACTAATAAATGTTCTTCATGATGGTATGAACTATTTTCATATTGATTGCTAATGTTTGGTTTTTACCTTTAAGTTATGATATTGATACTAATATATGTTTCTTTTGATATAGCAGGCAATGAGTCCACTTCATCCATACATCTGCTAGTTCTATGGTCTCTCTTGGCTTGGAAATGTACAGTCCCTTTCTAAATAAGAACTATCAATGAATCAGTGACTGGGCATTTCCCAAACTAAGGAAGGACTTAAGGATTGAAAAGGGTGTGACTTCAAGGGAACTTGATGCATTTGTGTTGGCCATTCTCTTGGGTACTTGGATGTGTTCTTCTTGAGTTTTCTTACCATTTTGACCTTACCCAATTATCCGGAAGCTGAGCAAATAAAAATAACAAAGTATTTGCATGGTGTGGTTCTCACGCATAAACACATAAAATAAAAAATAAGAAAGTGAGAATTCAAAGCACACCCCTTAGACAAAATAATCATTTGGGCTATAAGCACTGGTTATGGAACTAAAAATGTTTCCTCTAACTAAGGCCCTTCTCGCTTCCCATTCTCTCCTCCTTTGTTTCATCGGAATGGTGCTGACTCTTGGGTGATAGCATTCTTGTTATTCAAGAGGATGGATTGGCCAAATGCATTGATGCAAAGTCACTGGATGTGATTTGTTTGAGGATGGACTTGGAATGGGACCTGCTAAGTCACATTAATCATGAAATACACAAGGGGGCTATACACCACCTTGTTCTTGATCCTCCATTCCATTCTCTCCTCTCCATCCTTCTCTCCATTGTTCACCTCATTGTTGGTTGTATCATTAGTATATATTTTGGTTGATGCATTGTGTTTTTTTTTGGTAAATTCTTGCGGTTAAGACTTTAACTCTTGTTCCAAATGACATTCCTAGAGCCTCCAGACTCTTTG